>PVJL010007746.1:0-74280 GCA_004026885.1 Lyroderma lyra | reverse complement strand
GCATGAGATGTAGGTTCTCTCCAGTTTCTCTACTACCCATAAGTCATAATAATATCTACATGTCTTCTGCATGGACCACATGGTACCTTTTCTACATGTGGGAAGAAATACAGTCTTCTTGGGAGCAAAAGGAGACTCCAAGAAAAATCTGCTGACTAAATCATAGGGCTGAGCAGAAAAGTTTCTGATACAATAAAAGATAATAACTTGGTAAGAATTACACCAGCAATTAAACAGTTGTTTCGAAGGCTAGGAAAAAACAGACATTCTATGTGTAGGAGGGAATGGGCGTTTCAGATTTATTAACATGGATTTGAGGGTTTGGTTTATTTGTGTTGTTTATGGTAAAGAGCTCAGAAGAATGTCTTTGTTTACTGCCTGAAGATTTAAAAAGTCAATTTGTTGTCTTCTATCTCATCCACAGATAATATATTTTTAATTAGGATACTAGAATGCATGCATAACGTTAAGCAAATGTGCAATAAGAAAATGATCTCATTGAAATAGACCTTAGGTTGTCCTTAATTCACAGGAGCATTAGAAAAATTTCAGAATGCCTCACCAACCAACCAAGGAGATAGATGTTTAAGGCAAGAATTCATGCTGCAAACCTTTATGGTTGGGATAAATACTTTGTACTTATTGCAAGTTCATTCTAAGGACACCTCCCAAATCAGATATGTGTTGAGTGACAAAAGAAAAAAAAAAAAGAAAGAAAGAAAATGGATTGAATGAACCAAATACAAGTAAATAGCTAATATTACAAAGACATCCTCATGTATAATCGAAATCTAGAAATAAAGGGTGATTTTGACTTTGACTTGGCTTTAGACAAAATACAGAACAAGGAAGAATGGGAAGCCTCTGTTTTAGAAAGGCTGGCTACAATTTAGTAGATAAGACAATTTCACAAGCAAAGGTTTTGAAAGACTACATGAGAGGAAATTGCAATAGTGAGAAAGAAATGATTAAAGAATTTCACAAGAATTTCAGAAATACCAGGGTCAAAATGCAGTTACAATCTGACAGCTTTCAGCAGGAGGGAGGAAGCAGACAGAAGAAAAAGTGGTGGGGAAAGAGGTCCAAGTCCAGGGTTCCTCTAGGACATCTACTTAATATGTTGGCAAACCTTCCTTCTGTATTGAGGAAGAATACAGAAGGTCCCCCTGGCTCAGGACCCTGAAGGTAGTCATATGTGTGAAAATGCTTTTGATTTCTGATGACCAAAGCTGGAGTTTGGATGTAACTCAAGTCGGCGAGAACTTAGAGAGAAAATAAAGCAACAATCACCAATATATCTCTTATTTTAACCCTGCTTTAAAAATAAAATCTTACGTTTGTTAGCATTTTAATCTCATCAAAACCTTTCATGATTGTTATATCCATAATTCCTATGTGTCTGTGATACACTCGAGCAAGTTGTGAATGTGACAGATTGTGAGATGAGAGAAAGGGAAGGGATACTCTTAGGCTGCAGTTCTGTGGAAATCCGGGGAGGATGCTATTCTCACCATGGGACAGGCTCATTCTGGGGCTGAGCCTGGAGGGCAGGTTTTGCCAAAAGGGAAGCTGAGCCGGAGACAACTCTTTCTGGACAATAGTGACCATTTGTTACCTACTCATAGACTTTCTGCTGACAAACACGTTATCTCTTTAATCCTATGAGGGAGTGTAACTCCCTTTTACGGTTGAGGTGACCAAGTCTCTGTGAGACATTAAGTAACTTGCCATATAGCCAGTAGCAATAATGCTAGAAATTGTGTTTTATTCTGTCTGATCCCAAATCCATGTTTTCCAATTGCATACCCTACTGACATGGTAGCTTCATCAGTTTTAAAGTGGCCTACATGATCAATGTTTACTTCACCCCAATCAAGTGTAAGACAAAATACATTTTACCAGTAGTTTTATTTTTAGCCTATCCACCCTTTCATATTACTATCGCTGTTCCCTCCTACTCACAAAAGTAAGGGAATTAAGAATAAGTGACATTTTAATATATTTTGTTAAGCTATCACTTATATCGCTTTGTTGTCTTGGATCGGCTCTGCGATTCCATTAGTGTATCGGTAGAGATACATTGTCATAGCATTTGAAGGAGGTGAGCAGTGTGGGAGAAAACCCAGGTCCTCATACCTCCCCCTGGCCCACCTTGAGTGTACTCATGTCTTGTACTCTCTTTCTGCTGATTCCTGGTTATAAAATTAAATTGGAAAATAGTCCATGATAGAGCGAACTTTGAAAAAGCAGAAACACTGACTATTTTAAAAATCAAAGACTAAACCCGGCAGCAGCTGTGATGGCACCGTTTGTTGGATGTGATTCAGCTGCCTCTGTCTCCGGCTGGGACACACTTTTTGCCCTTGGAATGGAGACTGCTTTCTACTTTTGACTTTGATCATTGGTGACAGGGTTCACACGATTTAAACTCAGTGGTCATATCTCAGCCTTTTCATAAGGTAAGTCAGTTCCTCAAATCTGTCAGGTGAATGACGCAAAGTTTTGGTTTGGGGCAATCACACATTTTATTCAAGAGACCATGAGGAGAAGTGGAAGAGGGGAAATCTCCACTGCATACTTTTCCCATTTCTGATGAATGCTTAAAAACCACTGAGGTATGTCATCAGAACTTAGGACAGAAAGGGGTGAGAGGCCTCCCAGTCACCTTCACACTCTACTGAAATGGCATGACCAGCACTAGGGTAAAGAGAGGAGGCGGTTTGTCCCTTGCACCTTCATCTGCCTTTTCATCGCCTCCCCCCCGCCCACACCCCACCCAGCTGTGTTGCCTGATTGCTGCTCAGAGCCCCAACTTTTGGATCTGTCCCCAGAACTCCTTTGTTTTAGACAAAGGTCCCACACTCCAGAATTGGATCTTCTCACTTGGTTCAGCCAAATCTTAACTATCCTGTTTTCTCAAAACCTAGTCAAGTGACTCATCTGTTAAACGATTCAGTCTATGAAATTAATGTGAGTACCTATCAATGAGTGGTAGGGGCTATCCAGGGAGCCCCCTTCCAGATACAGCCGGTAGTGTGCACGTCAACAAATGACTCTCCAGCTAGATGCCACTAGAAGAGAAGTTTCTCTTTTTTACTTAGTGTGTTCTCTTGGCACCATTAAATCACGACGTTCTCATGCCCATTACTCTGCCTGCGTATAGATTACAGGAACCATTCACAGCCCATGAACAAAGTAAACAAGTAACAATAAAATAACGAATAGAGCTGGGGGATAAAAGATGCCAAACAGCCCATTAACCCCAAATCCACTCAGCGTGTGAGAGTGACCCAGACACCTAAAAGAAAGCAGGACCTCATGCAACAGCTTCCTCAGCCTTCAGGGGACTGTAATCAGATAATCCAACTGCCAGGGTCAGTTTATTAATTTGTTCTCCCTTTTATTTCTTTATTATTCACATTTCCTCTGCAACATGCAGTTAAATGCATTAGCCATAGCTCTATCATTTTCACAGTTGAAAAAAGAGGAATCAATTTGCAACAGAGAAAAGCGAAACTAGGGATTGTGAAATAAAGATAGGCTACAGTGCTTTTTCCATGCATGTGCAAATAATCTTATATATATATTTCTTTCCCTAAAATTGACGTGGAGGAGAAGAAACAAAATTTTAAAAAATGTATTTTTATAAATATGCACTATTTCATTACCAGCTAAATGGCAGTCTTACTCCATGAAGAGCTAGCACAAGTTTTAGGGTAATGGCAATAATAATAGTAATATTGGAGTTCCTATTACATGCCAAGTAAATGTACTGTGTGCTTAGTACGCATTTTCACATTAAATCATCAGGAAAACAAATCTCATCGGACAGATTTATTATCACCATCTTTTTCCAGACGAGAAAACAGATCTAGAAATGCTGATCTCACCACTGGTACTGAGAGTCTGGGTTTGAACCCAGGCACTGTGACTGCAGTCTGCAGTCTTGTGTTTTTGTTACCTTTCTTTACTCCAATTATTTATTTTTAAAATTCTTGAACCATGGAATTTTGAAAAACAAAAACAACTACAATGTGCATTAATGTATTCTTGATCTAAATTCACTGAATGTTAATATTTTATGTTCTCTGTCTCCATGTGTATATGGGTACATATATATGTATTTGTATATGTGTGTGTGTGTGTGTATATATATATGTATTTGTATTACGTGTGTGTGTATTTTGGCAAAATCACTTGAAAGTAAGTTGCCAACAAACAGCATATTTAAGAGCAGTTATATTCTTCTATCAGGAGCTAGAACAATAGGTTACCATATTTGGTTGCCATATTGCTTTAGTTCCCATAACCTAGAAAAATTATCATTTTATTATTTGTCTTTTGAGACATTAATATGTTTGAAGAAACAAATCCAGTTTTCTTGTAGAATATCATAGAATGGAAATTTGGTTGTTTCCTTATGATTAGAATCAAGTTAAACATTTTTTATCAAGAGTACTACATAGATGATGTGCACCTCCTAATACTTCCTATTAAAAAGCAGGTAATGTCAACTTAGCTGGTGAACCACAAGATTTCTCTGCCATAAAGATACCCTTGCCCCTCTTTCTTTGATGCTCAAATTGGATCAAATTTGGACCATGGAAACTTTTTAAAGCCAACTTCTATGTTCATTTGAAACATACTGGGGTATCAAAAATATGCATACACATTTTGAGAGATGTTATGGTAGCAATGTGTAATATGACCTTCGCTCAAAAGATGGCATTAATCAAATGAATGCCCGTGTCACTCTGCGACAGGCAGGACAGTCAAAGAAAATGGCAGAATCGTGGTTGTCATGCAAGGAGCACAAGACCATTTTGAAGTGATATTTGAAATTTGAGAATGTCGTGGAAGTACCATTACAATGGAGTTGCAAGTAGGCAAGAGACTCTCCAACGTGCCTAACAATCGCATGCATTCTAGTTTGGGAAGAAACCAAAACGGCACGTGCAGCAATATAAGTAGACATTTTGGTCAATGTTGCTCAAGCAATAGTTCACTGTAATCAGAAATTTCCAGACACTGATGGTAACCACTTTGAGCACCTCTTGTAATTGCAGAAGTTGAATGTGACTTGTATTCATACTTCGTTATTGGTATATATTGAGTATTGCAATTTTAATACAGTTTTTTCCTTTCTTAAATGCGAATGCATGTTTTTGGCGCCCTCTGTATTTATTAGTGTTTGAGCATTTCCTCGCTTTATTTCCTCAACAATTACTTTTTACTTCTCCTCTGGACCTGGAATCAGCCTTCCCTCCAAGGAGCTTTTGTTTCTCGTAATAAGGAATGATATTAGAAACCAAGTTCTGGACTAGATTATGGTTATTGATAAAGAATTGTCATTGCTTATTTTTTCTTTTAAAATATTTATTCACTTATCTTTGTGGTACAAATTATAAAACATAAAATTACTATCTTAACCATTTTTCAGTATACTATTAAAGCTGTCATTGATTTGAGGCCTTTTCAGAGGACCTAGAATATATATGATATAAACAGAAATGCATGTATGGATGTGTGTCTATGTATGCTCATGTGTATATTATTTATATTAATATTATTTTAAATTATAAGTTCATGCTGGTATCACGGGGCTTTTCCTCACCTTACCTCATTTCATATTTATAACTTCCTTTTCCTGCAATGAGCTTGGTTGTCAACAATTTATTAATTATTTTCTCCTATATTATACAAAAAATAGTTTGAGTTACTACATCAATACCATCATCAAAAAAACCAACTAAGATCAAGATTTTGTTTTGATTTTAGACTACATTTCACTAAGGATGTGGAAGAATTTCTCTCTCTAAGAGTATATTGTCAGAGTACTGTGTTTAAAAGTTATTCAAGTTTTAATTTATGACTTTTAAAAATACTCAGCTATTTATTCTTTTCTTCTATTTAATTTTATTTTCTGAAGTGAAAAATATTTCCGTGGTTCAAAATTACAGAGCCTGTATTCTTAACCTGTATTTCAGCCATTCATTCATTCATTCATTTCATTCACAGTAAGAATCAGGTTTAGTTCTAGGTATTGCAACATAGCAGTGAGCTGGGAAGCCAAATCACTGAGATAAACAAATAATGAAAGATGATCTTTTCAGAATTCTATGAAGAAAATCTTAATAAGGTAGTAAGCCAACGACTAAGATTAGGGGTAGCAAGAGCTACTTTGGATTGGGAAATCGGAGATATCCTTCCTGGAGTAAGCTTTGGGCTGAGACTTAAGTACAGAGAAAAAGGAGTCAGGCTTCTAGGCAGAGCAAGCAAAGCTGCTCTAAGCCTAAGGCCACCACAGTGAAGGAGAAAGACCAGTGGGAGGTGGGAGCTCCAGGGAAGGGCTAAGAAACGGTGGTAACAAGCCACAGGTTTAGTCTAAGAGTCACAGGAAACCAAAGGAGTGTCATAAGCAGAAAAGGGTAAGATCTAGCGAATAATTTTGAAAGATGTCTCTAGTTGCTATGTGGAGATTGGATCATAAGCGGGCAAGAATGGAAGCAGGCAGGCCCGTGTCCCACAGCAGGAGGCCCCTGATGCATGCAGGCGAGAGGATCCTGGCTTAGGTTGAGGCAGATGAAGAACGGAAGAGAAGTGGGTAGGGCTACGATATATATATCAAAACGCCTCCTGGGCAAACAACATCATCATTTTGGAAAATTAATCAGAATGTTCTAGTTACAGTAAAATAATATTTTGTGTATTAAAATTCACAAAAGATAACTTTTTAATTTCTTTCTGACTTTGACTCAATCGCCAATTTACAGAAAGATTTCAAATATGGTACAAATAATTCTTTTTTTTTTCCCCTGCCCTGTACCAGTTGGGAGTAAGTTGGCACCAGAATGGTCTATTATACCCAATCTCCTTATTGCATATTTACTACAAACAAGAACTTTGTATTCCCTTACATAACTGCAATGTAATCATCAAAATTAGGAAACATCTTGCTTTCTCGTGATGTTCTAATTCTCAGACTCCATTCAAGTTTTGCCAATGTTTATTTATTTTCTCAATTTCCCTGTATGGGATTAAGTTATTGCCCTCCTTAACCCAAGCAGATAATCCCTTCAACCCAACATGCTGCTCCAGACATTGCTCCACTTTCATGTGGAAGCCTTCCTCCTCACCTGTTCGGATTCCAGTGCTCTGTAATGGGTTACCTCTGTGTGGGTGCCTGTTCAGACTGTGAGACTCCTGCCCAAGCCAGCTCTGCACATTTCACAATGAGTCACACCATTTTCAACTTGCCCAGGTTCCAATTCTGTGTCCATTATTCCCACCCTCCAAATTGTGTAGACACTCTCCTCACTTGACACTCCATATTGTGCTGACCCCTTCTTAGAGAGCCTTCTGACTCAGCTTTGGGTTCACTACCCTACCCTGAGCCACCGTTCCCCATGAGAATGTTCTGTGCACACTGTTCAGGCTCTCACACCCCAGGGCATGCTCCATATTAGCACAGGTGCTCCTCACCGCACTGGGGTTCCAGCATCCCACTGTGAGTGGCTTTCTGTGGTGCTGTCCTGCTCATGGTCTTGGGCTTTAGCACCCTGTGCTGGTCCATCATGGTTGCCACCTCCCCCAGAACACATGACTGCCTTGTTCACCCTTACTTAACAGGGTTCAGATAAAATTGCTCAGGAAGAACAGAGGGGGTGGAAGGGTAGAGGAAGAGGAAGCTGGTTACCATCACATAGAGAAGGGCAATTACAATCACATCATACAACAATCAAATAAATTCATGATGCTTCAGGGCTTACATTATAAAATTAAACATGAAATTAGAGAGTGTCATGATTTAACTGAGAAAAACATCTAAAATGTAAAAAATTTACAGAAAGTGTACTTAATGCTTTCAATTAAATTGTAAAGATATTTTGTATAGTTTTTAAAATACAAACTTATTCAAAACAGTGAATGTTAAGCATTGAACATCTTTATTTTCCAAGTCATGTGTTATGAAGTTAAAAAAAAGTAGAAACACATTTGGAAAGCTTGCATTCTTTCCAGAGAAAATCTTAGAGGAAAATAAATGTCAGTCTGATATAAAAACTAAGTAGTTTGGGTAACTGTTATGGAGAAAAAAAACACCAACACCTATTACTTTTATTACCAATAAAATGAAATTTTATTTATAGAATTACAATTTTTCTCCCTCTTCATCATTGCAAACACCGCTGTTTGCTGTGTGCTTTGTGTTGGTACAAAGCCATTTGTCATAACAGAAAGTATCACTCCTAATGTCCTAATGGTTCCAAGCACAAGCATAAAAAGATATATTTAAGAAAAGAATTTCTGTATTCCAGAGAGAATTCTCTCACTCAATGAAATATTTAAGATTTGGAAAATGACTAACGTGTGAAAGTGAAGAAAAAATAAAAAATATCACAGTTTGAAAGTTATTTGTATGTTGGCATAGAAAGAAGTTATACTAACAGCTATTACTTGGAAAATTCTTCCTTGGTAATTAACTCCTAGTTTTCAGGTCTGTCCATCTTTGAAATTAAGAAACAAAAAAAATTGAAAACAGTATGCTAGGAGTGTTATCACAAATATCAAAAGATTCTGATTTCAGATCTATATGAGCTGTATGAAGTAGAGAACGTAAGTGATGTGAATAATTTAACTTTAAAGTGTATCTACTTCAGATCTTTGGTGATTATTTAGAATTCATTAAGGCTACTGGATATTAGCTTAACTGCTTTCTTCATTTGGCTTGCATTAGGGGTAACTCTTCCTACAGCTCTTATAGGCCTTCAGGGGCCTTCAAGATATGCCGCTGCCTGAGAACTCATGGACAAAATGCTTAATGGAATAAAGTGGGTCACTCTTTCCTCTAGAAGTTTGTAAGATCATATTCTGAGTAAATGGGCATAATGCCCTTTAAGGTGTTAGACGAGAGATAGGATATTTTAGTATATTTAGTACCAGAGAGAGGGACAGTCATTTAGGGTAGAAGGTTGTCTTAGGATAGCTTAGAGCCTGGGATGAAGATCCTCGTACAGGAGAAACCTATGGAAGATCCAGACCCTCTTTGCTAAGGGTGCTGAGCACCACTTCCTTATTAGGTCTAGGTCATGGTCATGTTGAATGGGTACAGTAAAACTGGGCTTGAAAGTACCAAGAGCTGGCCCAGTGAATCTCCTAAGTGCTCTACCTATTCTTCCTTTTTCCTGTTAGTGGCAGTGCTACCTCCTTGACCCTCCCCAATGTGGAAACTCCTTTCTTTGCCCACCAGGATAAAGGATTGCTCCTTCCAGCATGGAGGTATACATCTAAGAGTGCATTACTGCTCTTGGCTTGGGAAGGAGGCAGATTCCTAGGCACACTCCAGCTAAGTGGCTTCCATCACCTAAGGACAATTCTCCAGAAAAGTTTGCAATTGTGAGCTGTTCCCAGCAACACCCACAGCAGCCAGAACAAGAGATTTCCAAGCATCTGGGCTTTTTTGCCCTTTGCAGCATCTTCTGAGGAACAGGGATAGTATTCTCAGATGGTCGCAGGGGCCAGCCTGGTAAAGTAATTGAGTGAAGCATGCCAAGTGGGAGCTGCAGCCAACTTGAGAGCTAGCACTCAATCTGAAAGGGAAGTGCCAGTGTATTACTGCCAGCATTGCGCCAGCTCTTTTAATTTCTCATGAGAATCTGACAACCCAGATTTCTTTTCATGTAAAATCTCTCAATTTTTAAAATGTTGACAATCACATCATCAGTTTTTCTAACAGAAAACAGATGAGATACCCAAATTAGGATGCACGGAGGAGGGAGCAGGGTGGAGAGTGGGTCTACAGGAGCAAGTGGAAGATATCCAGCACAATGACCAATTCAGATTTTCAAAAACACTCTGGCTCCATAGCGTGCAAGTCCTGTATTAGTCAGCGTGAGCCGCCGTAACAAACGACCATAGACCGAATGGCTTAAACAACGGAGATTTATTTTCTTATGGTTCTGGGGGCTGGAAGGCTGAGACCAGGATTCCAGCATGGTTGGTTTATGGTGAGGGATCGCTTCCTGGTGTGCAGTCAGTCACCTCCTCACTGTACCCTTACAGAGTCTTTCCTTGGTGCATGCAAGTAAGGAGAGACAGCGAAAGAGAGACAGGCAGGCAGACAGACAGACAGACAGATGGAGAGAAAGAGAGAGAGAGAGAGAGAGAGAGAGGGAGAGAGAATGCTTTCTTGTCTCTTTTTACAAGGACATTAATCCTTTAAGATCAAGGCCCCACCCTTATGACCTTATTTAACCTTAATCATTTCCTTAAAGGCCCCATCTCTAAGTGTAACCACATTGGGTGGGAGGAGGGGGTAGTAAGGCTTCGACGTAAGAATTTTGGTCGGACACAATCATTTAGTCCATACCAGCATCAAGTAAAATAGTCAGATAAAACCAAACCAAACCAATGACACATGTCTTCCAGCTACCCTTGGAATACCAGGGTTTGAACTCTGATATAAACAGTAATTAACTGCTTACATATAAGGTTGGCCTTAAATCTGAGGCATTTGTGTGTCCTAAGCTGTGGGTCAGTTAGACAGTATTTGGATCACAATATTTGATTTACTGTTTAATTGATTACCCCCAAGTTTTCACCTGTGAAAAGAAATAATGAGAAATCTGGGAAAATTATACAGCTGGAAAATGTGTTGCTGTGCTTTTCACTCGAGATGAATTGTCTGGTTCAACAAGCACTGACCTAGTAATTTCTTTGTTCTTTTCTACTTCAGACTGAGCTCTGCATTCAAAAGCAGTGTGCTGAGGAACAGAGGACTAAAAGCAACGTAGAACTGAGACTAGAAATCAGTCGTGTCATCGCAGTATCAGAGTGAATTAAGATGTCACCGCTTGTGTATTTTAATATTGCTTTTAATCGGAAACCAAAAAAAGGCCCAGAGAGCTGAACACTTTGTTCTCCAGCACCCAAGAATAATTGCACTGTATCTATATTCATACCCAAGTGTGATTCACAGACAAACCACTTCAGTACCATCTGGGAACCTGTAACAAACAAAAAATTGTGGCCCTCCTGCAGACCCGCTAAATCAAAAACTCTGGGGATGAGGCTCAACTATCTGTTTTGCAAAGCCCTCGAGGGGACTCTGGTGCATAGAGCAGTTAGAGTCACTGCTTTATATTAAGCTGATGGAACGAGGTAAATCCAGAAGAAAGAAGGGGAAGAAACTGACATTTCACTGAGCCTCGACCATATCCCAGGCACCTTATTAGGAAGCCCTGTGATAGCATCGGGATAGAAGCTCAAGTCTGGTCAACTCCAAAGACATGTGCCCATTCTGTTTAATCAGATTCTGTCCTTAAAATAGGTATTGAGTATTTTTATTGGGCCAAGCGCTTCACATATGTTATCTTACTTACTCTTTACAAGGGTTCCCAAGGGGTCAGCTATGCTATTCCCATTTTACAGAGCAGGAAAATCAGGCTTATAGAAATTAAGTCCTTTTCTCACTGTGGCACAGCCCATAAGGGCAAAGATGGGATTTATGCTCAGTTCAGATTGTCACATAGCCTGTGTTCTCACCTTGCTTCCCCTACACCAAGCTTTGTCCTTGGTCTGTGCAATCTTCTACCTCTTGTGTCCATTGCCTGCTTACAGCTCCTTTCTTTTCTGTTTTAGAAGATCCAGCATTTTTCCCAATCATGTGTGTCTCCTCTCAACTATGGAACACAGGAAATGATTTGAGGGATGATTCCCTCAATTCTCCCAAAGTTGATCCTTAAGTAGTGCCAGGCTAGGCGCATGAATGGGTGTGGGGAAGCCAATTCATTACACACAATGGAAGCCTTGGGCATCCAGGCTCAATTTGCTCACAGACCCCTCTGGAGAAAGCCTAGAAGACATATGGAAAACCATTCTTACGAACCATCTGGCAATTCACTTTTCTCTCTTCCTTCCAAGTTCCTTTTTGATTATCTTCCTTCAGGCGGAAACTTTGCCTCGAGAAAGCATGGTATAATTGAGAAAACACTGAGCTGAGGGTCAGCAGCTTTAAACCCAACACCTCTGTGAGGTAGATGTGCCTCACTTGATAATTCACTTCCATTCCCTGGCCTCCTTTCACAGGAAATGTCTGGATTAGTGAACACTGAGGATCATTCTGTTTAGCTCTAGCATTCTACTGTTTATGAGAAGGAATTAAGGACTACTGTCAAATCATCCTTCTTCATTCCAGTGAAAAAGAAAAAAAAAACAGAGAAGGGAAGATACATGTCTCACGATTGTGTGTGTGTGTGTGTGTGTGTGTGTGTGTGTGTTTACATGCAATCATCTGGGACCCTTTGAATGTTATGGCATGTGATTTTCTTCTTGATAGCAATGGGGTTCAAAAACTAGCCCCAAAGTGTGGCACCTTGGCATATTGATTATTTTAAGCTGAAAGAGTTTGAGAAAAATAACAGAAGCAAGGTCACTCAACCGCCTCCCTTCCTCACCTATCTTCCCTAGAACAGGCCCTAAAACCCCCATGTGAGAGGTGACCTTCTCATACCCAGAGGAAAGCAACGTGCTTATCTCCAAAGACAAAAAAGAGGCCAAGAAGAACTCTCTTGGTCCTGCGCTGTTCCCCCAGTTTACTACGCTAACCTCATATTCCTTCACCTATCATATTCCTCCACAACTGTCCATTCTCCGTCAAGCTTAGCCTAAAAACACACAGGTTTAACTGTTTTTTGGGAGGGGCCTTCCTTTTCTTATGAAGACTCCCGTGTCACATAAAACTTATATCCAATACATTTGTATGCTTTTTTCTTGTTAATCTGTCTTTGTTAATTTAATTTTCACACCCCGCCAGCAACTCTAAGAAGGTTAAGGAAGACTTTTTCCTCTACTACAATTATTTCCTTGGATATGTTTTTGTAAAGTCTTTCTTCATGAAATATTTTCACTTAGAATTCAAGTTAGGATTAAAAGTGAGAATTGTGATTACCCTAATGGTTCTTCACAAGTCTTTATGATGTCCTGAATCTAACCATTCATAGGACTTCATTTGTGGTTTTCTCCAATTCAATTTGACCAGTTGTACTCTGCAATATTTCCCATCTGCATTCCCTGTAAATATTACATTACTTCAGGGAAAGCTGGCTAGTAATTCTCTCCCAGTGAAAAGTTAATACCACGAGTGACTAGGCCTGCAGATTAATAGTTTTAGAGGTTATGGTGGTGTTACTAGAGAACAGGCCCTTCTCAGCACAGTGGCCAGGTTCTTGGTATCTCAAACAAAGACTTGAGCGAGATACAGAAAAAAAAGTAGTGAAAGAAAGAGCAGTTTATTAGAAGCGGAAGAACATGCCATAGAGGTAGGAGCAGACCCAAGCAGACAGGTGGCTCAAGGGCCCTGACTGTCAAGGTAATTCTGGCTTTTATCCCCCTCAGTTGAGAGGGGTTACACCTATCTGGGTGTGGGGCCTTTTGATTAGCATCTTTGATTGACAGGAGGTTATTATATAACCTTTTCTTTTTTTTTTCTTTCTTTTTTTGGGGCGGTGGGGGTGGTAGCTCCCTGGCAGGGAATCGAACCCAGGCCACGGCAGTGAGAGTGCCGAAGCCCAGCCACTGCACCACCAGGGAACCCCCTAACTTTTTCTTAACTGCACATTCACCTTACCAGAATTCAGTCTGTTATAATTACATTAGTGAGTTTCTGGGATGTGCATGACATTATAATGATGGTATAACAAGGGGAAGGTGAAATAAGGTCATTGCAACTTTTACTGCGCAGACGATACTAACTGGTTTAGACTGGCCAGCATTTTGCATCTTTCCTTCCTGCTTGTGGTTGTATCAGCCTAAGAGGAGGGTCTTGGGAGGAGAGAGGGAGGTTCTGGGCTGGTGGTAGGGCCTGTAGGAGATCTAATTCCTACCTCTAGCTGCCTGCTTCAGTGGTATGTTCCTTAGTAAGAAATTCCATTTTAAAAGAGTAGTGTCAATTTTTATTATTGTCTTGAGCAAAATATGTGATATAAAGCTTTTTATATATCTGAAGCCTTAAATGAGCTATTTTGGTTGACTTTTTATTTTTTTATTTTTTGGTTGAGTTTTTAAAAAGTATTTCTCACAGAAAGAGAACAGTAAAAAGTGTTGCCTTTTATTATCATACATCTTTTATCAGTCTGTGCATCCATTAAATTAAAAAAAAAAACTTTATAGACAAAATCCAAAATATACTAACTGAGCAAACCTAAGCAAGTGTTGCATATTTTTGTAGAAAATTAGATTAGTCAAAATACAACTTAGAGAATGTTCCAGATCAACTCAGTTGTTTGTAAGTTCATCAGAAGAGGGGGCAGGGAAGAAAGAATTTCCTGATGCTTAACTGCTTGCAGCTGTTATCTTAGCATCCAGCCTATAAAGATTTACAAACAGTACATTCTTTGTTTCATGCTGAGATTCTTCAGTATACAAAAAAAGAAAGGTGAAATTCATTCAACATGGTTACTTTCAGCCTAAGACAACTGCAACTAAACTAATAATTTATAGAAAACGTACAATGAGAAAGTAACACTCCAAGAAAGAATTGATATCAAGAATTAAGTGGAGTGACCTCTTAGGACCATCCCCAGGATAATCAGCTCTAATATTTATATGCTAATAAATACTTCTGCTAAAGCATTTAATCTGTACAGATATTGGTTAATAATAGTGTACTTGCTTGCCAAAATTGCAAATACACAAATTTGTCAGAATTGTTTAAAGCTCTCCCAAATAAATTCAACAGCGTTCCTTTTAAGAATTGGAAACCAACAGCTTTCAGACATGATAAATAACTACTGTGAGAGGTCGGCTATACAGACATGAATACTAAGCATATGTATGTCATAAGTATATAGAGTGTTCTATTGTGATTAAGGAAAATTAACTACAATGTTTACATAGCATGTTGAAAAATTAAGCTTAATCCTAATTGGGCTAAATGATAGACATAAATAATAACCTTTTAACTTTATTACCATTTTTAGTTTTTAATATTCTACATATAATCTACTGTATAATTGTGGCACCCATTCATTCATTCATTCATTCATTCAGTATTTACCTTGTCCCATGCACTGTGTTAGGCAACAAGATTACAAGTAATAAGACAGACAAGATCCCTGACCTTTGTATTTCAGTGGTGGAGACAAATAGTAAACAAACATACAATTAAGTAAAACTGGTGAGTTTTAAACAGGGACTCAAAGATGAGAAAGAGTCAATCAAGTGATAAATTAAAGAAAGAACTTTCCAGTCAATCATCCAGGACAGAGGCTTGTAGGACTGGAGTTATGTAAGGCAAGGAGGTGCTATAAAAGAGAGAGGAGGGCCAGCACCGTGGGGTACTTTATGAGATATGAGAAAAAGTTTGGATTTTACTCTAGTACAATAGGAAGCCATTGAAAGTTTTTTTCATCAAGAGAGTAATGTGAGATAATAATCTCTGATTAACAGTGCTGGTCTGGGAGCCATGTGGAGAATGGATTTGAGAGGTATGAAGAAATAAGGATAAAGATTAGGTGATTGTTTCAGTAATCCAGGTAGGGAATGTTGAATAAACATGTATTTTGTAGATAGGACCATTTGTTCAGGATACCACCCACATTTCTGACTTTGGTAATTGGGTAGAAAATGATCGTGCCATCTCCTAAGATAGGAACTACTGGGTGAAAGTCAGGTAGGTGGAAGTTGGAGTGTAGATAAAGGCAAGTATAAGGAATTCCATTTGGGATGAGTTAGCCAACTACAGATAACAGTAGGCAGTTAGCCATCAAGTCTGAAGCTCAATATCATGGTTTGGACTAGAGATATAAATTTAGGAATTATCAGTATATAGATTGCATTTAGGAAAGATCAACTGAGAGTGAAAATATAACAAAGCAGAAAGAAGAACCAGGATGGAGTCCTAATAAATACCAATATTTTTAAGCTAAGATAAGGGAAAGGAACCAGCAAATTAGACAAGCAGAACAGGCTAAAGAAAACTAAAACAGTAGGAGTTGTGAACAGAAGTAGGTTTTAGGAAAAAGAGTGTTCACTGGATTGATATTAAACATGCTAGAAATTCTAATGTAGCACATACACTTAGTACTGACCGGATCAAGTTGAAATTTTAAGCTACCCTCCCCCCGACTTATCCATTATTTATCATCAATATTAGTGTTAACAGCTTTTCTTGTTTGCATAGACTAATTACTTGCGTTGTCATCACACTTACACACATTAATACGTACTCAGAGATTACTCTGAACTTCTCCCAAATTCAGGTTCTCTGATCTATTCACGTGCTCCACCCAGCCAATCTGTACTTTGTTTCAACCGTGCCTCCAAGTTTCCAGAACTCTGAGCCCTAAGGCGGTGGATTGCTTGGGGAGGAAGACGCATGGTCATTTTCACTGGCTCAAGAGATCTGGGAGAGGTGGGGAGTAGATCGAGATTGGGGGCACAAAAGGTGGACGAGGGGCGCACAATTCAAATTGGTGTTGTATTCCAGGGATGAGAAGGTAAAGGCGTGAGAGAAGGAGAAAGGCTGGCTGAATTCTCTCCAGCTATTTAAAGTAGGCTTTGTCTGTGGGGGTCAATCACATCTAAATCTTAGCAAGAGAGAGCATAAAACACGGTGAGTAAATATCAGTTAAACAGTGTCCCCTGGGAAAACAGTAAACACGAAAGCTGTCAGGTAGTATTTCAGCCTGGAAGTTGTTTTCTCCTCGCCATGGATTCAAGGAGCCTGCACAGCTCTACCCAGCACAGCAGAAAAGATAAAGGAGGCATTTTCACAGAGAGAAGGAATGTAAAACCTTCAGATTTTGCAAGGATATGTGAAGCAGCATATGGGTGGACAGGGGCCTCGTAGAAAACAGTGTACTCGTTGTTTATGTCTGAATTTTGAACGGCTGGTTACAGATCGAGAATGCATGTCTGCAACATGTCTACTTTTCAGCAGGAAAGTGATTATTTTTCCATGGATGAGCTTGGAGTACGGAAGAAACTGACAGATGACCCAGAACTGGAGTGACCTTAGAACAGTCTGACCAGACGTACCGTATTAAATGGGACAGGAAACAACAGTCCTGTCCTGGTTCAAACAATACGCCTGGTCAGCCCACCAACACTTGGAATGTAGCCCAGTGGGACGAGGCTGGCAGTGGGAAGGGAACTTGAGCTCCAGCTGGGTAGGATGTCCTATTTGAGGGGTTTATGATTGAGCTTGTGCTCCAGCCCATCAGTTGATAAGATTCTAGCAGTATTAGGCCACCCACTGCATGCTTTCTCAGTGTTGTTCCCTGACACAGGAATCAATGCAAAAGAATGAGGAGACCCTGAAATCCAAGGCCAAAATGTGATTAACTGAGTCGATGTCCCGAAACACCAGTCCTCTCATTATGTCCCTAGCTCCATGGAAAGCAAGTGGCTGCAATGTCTATGTGGGGAACTAGACCAGTGCAGGACTGAAAACAATGGTTTCTTGAGAAAACCATTGTAGAAGATCATGTACTTAACAAAAGAAACCTTTTCCTGAATAAAAAGTGGAGGGTAAATCAACTAGCATTTGGATTATGTAACTACATTGTTTCAAGTTGAGCTCCTCAGCACCAAATCTTTCTCAATTCCCTTTGAATTCATTCACATTATGTTAACAAACATTCTAACAATAAGTCAGTTTAGTAAAACAATTAAATTGGGCTATTAGGGCAAACACAAACCAAAAACATTCTGACTGGTTTGTTAGCTACATAATGTTGTTGACATTCTTCTTGGTTTTACAAGACTGTTAGTAATTGATTTCTTAAATGAAGTCTACACTGAACAAAGGGGAAAAGAATGAAAAAATTTCTTATGAAGTGAAGCAGTGTTGATAATTTAGATTTCAAAGTTTTCTTAATTGTGTCTATACTATCTGAATGCATTGATCATTGAGTAGTTGTATACATTGTTTTGTGATATGTATGTGTTTGCGTATGTGAATGTTTCTCTCTCAAAACTGTAAAAAGGGACATGCCCTGAATGTGTGTGTGTGTGTGTGTGTGTGTGTGTGTGTGTGTGTGCTGTCCAAGAAAAATCCAGCCATAAATGCTTCTATTTTTCATATTACATGGCTTGATACTTTCTAGACAGCATAAATATACACACACGTGCACACGCACATGTACATATGAAGCTGGACAATTAATTTTGCCAACTCATTCTAGAATATCAGTTATGAACATGCCACCATGCACTTACCTTGGTAGCAGTCCTTTGAAGGATGGACTAGATATTGGCGTCGGTGCATAGCTTCCCCAAGGTTATGACACCTTACTGAGTTGATACAGTGCTGCCAACATAAGCACATGGTGACAAGTTTGTGAACTTAGTTGTCAGATTTTGGGCACGACAACAGCTCTGATTGGCCACTCCAGAAAAAAAGTTCCGCAATGGCTTTGAGGGGTGGACTAGATGCAGGCATCTGTACACAGCTTCCCAAGGGGAGTACTTTGAAGGTGACCATAGTGATATTCAGCAATGAGGTATGTAGCACTTTTTCCAGGATGAGTTTGCAAAATTAATTGACCTCATACACACACACACACACATTCTCCCTGATGTCTCAAAAAGTATGTAGGTGGAGGATTTAGCCTTATCTTAAATGAATCATAGCTTTAGAATCAACTGGTTCAGTATAGAAATGATTCTCATTTTTACGTGTTGAACCTGCTATTCGTTCCAGAAGCTCTGGGCAGATTCCCAACATAGCCACTGACTCATTCAACTGATTTTTCCCCCCACAGGATGTGAGGAGGTGGTATGTCTGGAGGCTATGAACATCTCTAAGGCATCATCCCACCTAACCCTAGGGCATACTTTGAGTTTTCTGACACACAGGGCAGGAATTGGCCCTTATATTTCTGCCATTCCTCTAGAAGTTGAAACAATAAACCATTATATGAATAAGCTTAATCTCATTCTTTTCTAGTTAGAGTCTGCTGCTAAATATTCTATCCTGCCTGTAGTACGGTTCATTCATTCACTCTTTCGACAATGAGTGTATTTCTAAACTTTTACATGTAGTGGAAAGCATGTTGGAATTATGTACACATATAGATCGAGAAGCTCACAGTCCTGAACTGAAGAGAGTCTATAAAAGTTCTGTATTACCACTTTGTAGGGCAATGGTTATGCACTGAATTGTGTCCCTCCTCTCACATTCATATATTGAGTCCTAACCCCCATTACTATATTTGGAAATAGGACCTTTAAAGAGGTAATTAAGGTCATATGAATGGGTACTTATGTAATTGGATAGGTGTCCCTATAAGAACAGGAAATTTGGATACCAGGGATGTGCTCACAGAGGAAAAACCATGATGATACAGAGAGAAGACAGCCATTTGTAAGCCAGTGAGAGAGGCCTTAGGAGAAACAAAACCTGCCAATGTCTTTAACTTGAATCTCCAGCTTCCAGAACTGTGAGGATGCTAATTTCTGTTGTTTAAGCCACGCAGTCTACCCTATTTTGTTATGGCCACTCTTTCAAACTAATTCAGTGGTGTAGTAAGAAAAGCTTGGCTTTGAAGGGCTAAAATCTGAGTAGACCCTGCAACTCTAATGTAGCTTCAGGGAAATTGTTTGAAGTCTCTGAACACAAGTTTCCTCATTTGGAAATTGAAGACAATTATAAGTATCCATCAAGCTTATCCTGAGGATCAAATGAATGTAGTTAAATGTTTGACATGGAGTGAGTATTCAAGAAACATTCTAGGGAGATTGCTACCCACTGGAAGAAAGATAGGGGATTTTCAGTCCATTAGACTTCAGTTTTAATCCAAGCTCTGCCACTTAGCTAGGTGACCTTGGGCACATTACTTAAAATCTCTATTCCATAAAGCCTGCATATAAAACACTTGGACTATATTACAGTATACATGTTAATGAATAACTTAGCCAGTTAATTAGTATACATGTCAATATGTGTTAGTTCCCTCGGGAGAGTTCCTTGGATAGTCTTGTGGTTCCAATTCCTTCTGAATATCAGTCACACACATGTGGACAATGTGTTTGGCAGGGAGAGATGGAAAGTGGGGCGTATAATTGCAAGGATGAGGCTGTGATCGCAGAATTTATGTTTTGAGACTTTATCCTTGCTTACCGCACGATGAGTAAATGCCTATGGAATGGACTTTCTGAAGAAGGACCAATCAGATTAGGGAGTTGAAGAAAAGGCTTTCGCACCAGGTCAATACAAGGGCTATTAATATCCTATCACAGAAGCAGTCACGTGAAATCCTGTTGCTAAATCCATAATTTCTACATGGAAAAATGAGTAAAAGTAGGACTGAAATAAGTGAATCTGCTTGCATTAGTTACATATACTCCCCCACCAAAGGATAAAAATTACCATTAATTTCACCACCAAGAGATAATCATCATTAATTTGATACAACTTTCCAGATATGCTAGTTGGTGTCATTGTGTATATGTGTGTATTTCTATTGAAATTATATAAATACTTTCTATGCATAGTATTTGGTAACTGCTCCCCCCCACACACACACACACCTATTGTGAGAACATAACCTACTTCTGCACCATTAAATAGTGCACTCAACATTTGAAATGACTGAGTGGTATTCCATTGTTAAATGTACCAGAATTTTAAAACAAATCCTTTTTATTGGTCGTTGAGATCCCACAAACCTTGTTTTAAAAATCAAGATGTTACTTCTCTGGATGCCCATCTGACTGATGACTCAGGTCCATAGAGTGAGTGGAAATAGCCTGATGTGCAGATGTCACCTTGTGGGAATGGGGAAGACACAATGTCTACTATGGCTCTGGGTACTAGGGCAAAAAGCAAGGAAAGAGAAACATGGTGAGAAATACATTTTGACCTTAAATTTAGTGGGACACATCCTTCTTTTAAGGCCTACTGAAGCCTCACTTACCCTCACAAAGATCTGTATTTCACGTAGAATTGTTGTGTTTTGGGCATCAATTAAAGACTACATTCTTGAGTTGTGGTTCAATGGAAATGGAACGGAATTATCAAGAGAATCCTCTTAGACTTAGCAATGAAAAAGCCATGACTGGTATATTTAGGATTTTTTTGTTAATGATGATAAGAAAAGTGATTACAATTAAATAAGCACTTTATTTCTTATTAAAATCATAGACATCTTTTTAAAAGATAATTTATATTTTTAGATATTGTAATTACTTGATTCATTTGTACTAAGATATTCTTTTCCTCACTCTCTTTCTCATTTCTTATACTCATAAAACAAAAGTATCTTTCATGGAATCAAATACCCAAGCTAGGAAAATGTGTCACATTTATGAGTTCGGCTGAGAAACATGTAGAAGGTGAAGTCTGTTTAGCTTCCTCAGAACTATTTTTTTTCCTCCCTCCCAGATCTGTGAGTCACCATTTTGTATAAAAAGTATTTGGAGTAAGAATTATTGCTTCATAAGCCATGTTATTAGAAAAACTTCCTTATCCCTCAAAGAGACGACCCTTCGCACTTTCTTTGCTGGAAGAACGTCTTGTGTTGGCATTTAATCTAGTCCAGAATAATTCCTCATGCTCCTCAGGGATTGGCTACACTACCCTCAAGTGATTGTGCTGACACCACTGTTTGTTTTTAAGACAAGAGCTGCTAATCACACCCATTGGTTCGTCAATGTTGGCAAATCCCAACAGCTATCTAGGTTTTACAAAGAGAGGCCCTAACAATCGTATGAAGATAATTGATTTAATATAGTGATTCATGAAGAAAAGGTTAACATATGAAAAAAAAATTAAGTGACCAGATAATATGCCATTTTACTAGGGAGTATAAATACAGAATATCCTAATAACTTTGTTTGAATCTGTCAGGAACATGAAAACCATCAGTCTGAGAGCTTAATAGATTTCCTGACTATAAGAAATATCATATTCAAAAAGTACATTTATTATAAATATGTCCTGTAGCCACTCACTTTTTCCTACTCACACCCCCTTCTAATAAGCAATCATGTTTTAACCAATGTCAGGCCTCGCGAGGTGTTTGCATTGACAACCTATTTGACATTAAGGTAAGAACAGCGACTTTTAGTAGCCACTGAACTGGTGAAATCACTCTCACTCTTGCTCCAAGAGTTAATGTTTTTGTTGTCCCCATTAACTAGCATAAATGTCAGGGAATTTTGTTCTTTTTCTAAACACCATTTTTATTTTTATTTTTTCTCCCTAGTTCTTAAAGTTGATAATAGGTTTTACTTTTATCTGGCCTGACTTATTCAGTGGATGTGTTTTATAATTTCTGTACATTATGTAACGCTGCAACAAGAAACCTCAGAAGAAACTATTTCATCTTCAAGATGCTTCCAGAGCATAGGTTGATAACAAAATGATCGTGGGTGCCCACAGCATCTGCTAACAGTACATTTCATTGACATGTTTGGGCAAACTAGACCTCGATTCCTCTAATTAGCTATGGTGACTGGTGACAAGTAACAAGCAAGACAAAGATGGATAAATTGTTTTATGTCCACATTCTTGCATGAGGAAGTGGCTGAAGGGTGGAGTGTATATTTTGGTCAAAAGAATGTTTAGTGATATTTTCTTTTCCATGTTGATTATAATTCAACCATCCCAGAAATCTAAATATATTCAAGTTTGCAAGTTTGTTGGCTTTGAAAAATCTAATTATTTTTGCTCATCCATCTAATAAACAGTACATGGGTCTTCCTATGGGAAAAGAAATCAAGTTTTATGCCAAAAAAAACCCCAGTGGGAATGATTAATGTTTATTCAACATCAGAAATAAAGGATTTATTTGTTTCCGGTAGTAAAATAACTTTGTATTTTGGGGAATCATTTTTCAAAATGTTTAATTTTCTAAACACATTGCAAAAACAATTCCAGAGATGGATTTTCGAGACATCACTAATTATCATTGTGTTTTCCTAATTTTTCTGGGTGAAAACAAAATTACTGCAGAGGAATATAGAGTGGTCCTTGAGAGTTTAAAGCCAGTTGCCACAGTTCAAGGTGCTCTGGTCTGAGGCATAGCACTAGGAATACTTCTGCCTCTTCACTGAAAATTGGCTTAAGTCCCATAAAATATCCCTCTGCGAGCTGACCCGCACCCGTCAGCTGAAGAACATTCCCTCCAAGTCCACACTAATTTTCAGATAGCAATGAGAAGGGCAGATGCCTCCATTTCCGTAGAGCAATTTGGAAATTCCTCAGGTGCATAGCTGGAGGAAAAAGACACTCATTTCAGATGACGCACACGAAGGCATTGCAATGCTGATGTCACACGCTTTCTCGCTGAGAAGGAAAAGGAGCCACTGACAGACTCTTTGTTAAAAATATCTGATAAAGATAATACCTGTTCATAAATGCAAACACATCTGAAATCTGTAAGGTCGAAAGTGCAGGTCTCCATTTGTCTTTGATCAAAACTGTTCTCCAAAGGTGATCCATCTAAGAGTTTGGCATATGTATGGTTGTACAAATTTTGTTTGAGCTATGAAATATATATGTACTCATATATTTTTTACCAAAATGGGATCAAATGTATACTTATCTGCACCTTACTTTTTTTCATTTAATAGTACATTATAGAGGTCTTATGTCCTTATTCTTCTTTATGTCTGCATGGTATTTCATTTTAATGCATGTTACACAACATGTATAACTCATTCCTTCTGCACAGATATTTAAATAGTGTGCTGGTTAGTTTCTGTTTGCCTGACACACAAATTATTCTCTGCTGTTATTGGCAGTTCTCCATGCCTCAGGAGGCTGAACCCTGTCTTCTGGTTGTATTCAGCTAATGGGAAGGATTGCAGGCTTGGGGTACATGGAAAGAAGCCATCGTATTCTTTCTACTCCCTTTTCTCTGACCTGCATTTTCTGAAAGTGACTGAGCTCTTCCATAAAGATAATTCCTGATAGACAGCTCCTTCACTACGCTGCCTGGAGGTGATCGTGGCTTCTCACTGTTGTCTTCTGCAGGCCTTACTATCCCTTGCTGGTTCTTCTAAACCATGGTAGGCTAGTAAATGCTAAATATTTGGTCATTTCTGTGGGTGTAAATATTGCCACAATGACCAATTTCATGATACCAACTTGACATTGCTGAACACCTTATTGGAAAAGACTGTGCACATTAAGCTCTTGCCAGCCAATGGGAACCAGCTCTAGACCACCACCACCCTTATCCATCCTGGCACCTTTGTAAGTTATTGACTTGAACTACTTGAGGTGAGATGATTTCCTTTTTTTTTTTTTTTTTTTTTTTGCACACACATGTAAGCATTGCTGGAGATTAAGTCCTGAGAACTGATCAAAAGTATCTCAATTCAACATTTTTATAGTTATTGCCTAATTGCTTACCAAAATGTTATATTGGTTAACAGTCCTCCAGATAGCTCTCAGAATGCCTCTCTCTGCATAACCTCAACACCAGATATTTTTAACTTTTAAAATCTTTGCTAATGAATTAGTAAAAATGATACCCTGTTGCATTTGCATGTTATTAATTATTTGTGAGGCTGAAAATCATTTTATAATTTTGCATTTATTGAATTTCTTTTGCAAATTGGGAGACAAAATAGACAGGTATCTGAACCCCTTTGGAAATTAACTAGAGGGTTGGTGGCTGTTTCACCGGCAGAAGAAAAGGAGAGATGGCCATTAGTCTGGGAAGTGGCTGTGTGAGTGTTTCCCATTGCTATGGACAGAATTGTGAACACTACACTCCCCAATTCCTATGTGGAAGCCCTAACCCCCAATGTGACTGTATCTGGAGATAGGACCTTTAGGATGTAATTAAGATTAAATGAGGTTGTAAATGTGGGGCCCTAATTACTGTGGTCTTATAAGAAGAGGAAGCTAACTCTCTCCCCCATCTCTCTCTCTCTCTCCCTCTCTCCCTCTCCCTCTCTCCCTTTCCCTCTCCCTCTCCCTCTCTTCCTACATAACAAGAAGCTGACCATCCGCAAGCCAGGAAGAGAGCTCTCACCAGAACCCAACCATGGTAGCACCCTGATCTCAGACTTCTAGCCTCCAGGACTGTGTGAAAATAAAATAAAATTCTATTGTTTAAGCCATCCAGTCTATGATATTTTCTTACGGCAGCCTGACCTAAGACACCCATGGATAAGTGGTGTGTAATACACAAGTGAGAACAGCATCGACATATTCTAGATCCTGGTCAAGAGGACTGTTTGGAGGTGGTGTGCTTGATCCCTAAGTGACTGTAGAAGAAGGAACTGATAACCCAGGGAGGGGAAGTTCCAAGTAATGAGGGCACTTGAAAGATCCCACAGAGTTGCCAGGGAAGAGTCAGGGTCAAAGATCTTTTAGGCCTTGAAAAGCACAAAGACCTATTCATATGACACATAAGATGGCACTTGCCCATGTTTTCATCGCCCAGTGGGCAAGAGCTTCCTTCACAGTGTATATTTTATAAGGATGGTAGAAGACAGCAATAAACTGTTAATACCTTTTAAATTATACCCCGTAAGTCCCATCTGCTCAAATGAGTGACTCTTAGACATGACTCTCTAGCCCAGACCTTCTTGTGAACTTTAAGACTCTAATTTTGAACCCCAAGCTTCCTAACTGATCTATCTTCCTGATGTTTAAGATGCTTTTCAACATGCAAATGTTCAATGCTGAAATTACCTTTCCTCATTTCCCCCATCAAGTTCTCATCAAATTTTAATAAAGAGACCTAATTTTCATGCTTTTGCTCATTTCATAAACTTGGGAGTCAAGGTCACGTTTGCTACTTTCTTCTCATTTACCTCCCCTTCACTCTCAACTAAGCCTGAGTCCTGTGACTTGAAACTCCTAAATATATTTCACACACAGTCACTTCTCTTTATCATCCCTTAGTCCTAGTCACTATTATGTCTTAGCTGGTTTATTTTATGTATGTATTCACTGGCTTTCCTGCATTCCCATTGGCTCCTTCCAGTTCATACTGTTACCTAAGCAGCCAGATCATAAAATAAAGATCTGGTCATGTCTCTTCCTTAAAACTCTTCATTGTTCATACATGGCCTTGTGATAAAGATCTATATATTGACCATTTGCATAGTCCTGAATAAACAACTTCTGCTTACATCACCAGCATCAACTTGTCCCATTCTCTCCATCACTCACTCACTACCCTTCACCTCTGTAGCCTTCTTGCAGTCCCTGGAAGGCTCAAGTTCATTTCTGACTCAGACCTTTGAATATGCTTGGCCTGATACTCTCTTCCCCTCCCTCTTTGCTTATCACCAAGCTTCAGCTTAAATTCAATCTCTTTCCTTGATTCTCCAAACCAGAATATATTCCCCTGTTATGTACCCAAATAGTACTTTATTCCCCCCACCTTTATGATCCTTATTGTATTTTAATGTATATTCGTATAATTATCTGTTTAATGTTAGTCTCTGACACTAGACTATAAGCTCCATGAGGGTAGGGAAAATATTTATCTTATTTCTTACTGTAACCCCAATACCCAGTTTAGTGCCTGACACACTGAAGGAACTTAATAAATATTTGCTAAATAAATAAGAAAGAAAAATTTTATACTGGAATCGCATCAGAGAAGGTCCAAGGGAGTAGATCCCTAAGTTAAGGATTTAAAGAGTATCAGTTCTATGCTTCCTTCTGTCTTCTGGGAAAACCACTTTGAGCCTGTACATCTGCCCTATGATTCAGGACTCAGACATTAAAAGGGTACCCAATGTAGAGATAGAACTGTTTCCACCACTAACTCAAAATAAAAAAGGATATGCCCATCTTCATCTGAGTCTGGTGGAGACCCTTGGGGTATTTCTACCAACAGCATCACTTAGGGGTTGGGGTAGAAGAAAGCAACATAGGGATTTTAACATCATTTTTTAAAAGTCCTCTAAATCTAATATATGATTACATAAAAATGAATTTGTTTATTTAACACGTACCACCCATAACATGGTGTTTTAACTTTGTATAGAGAAAAAAGAATTGCTTCACCTTTTACTTTTCAATGTGTGGACCCAGTCTGGAAGTTTATATTAGAATATAGAACCATAGCAGTCTTTGCCCAAATATGGTGACAAAGCACTTTAGATTGAGGAAATTGGCTTGAATTTATAGTTTGAAGTCCAGACTGGATGTAATAAGACCCCAGTGAGTCAACATGTGTGATTGTTCCAAAAGTTTGGAGAATGGCCAATCGTTCAGAGCTTGCCTTTCCAATGAGATTTCAAAACACGAATAATTTTAAACTCATCATTAAATAACAACAATAAAAAAAAATATAAAACAGCAGTAACAACCACCCAGTTCCGTGTTAAAGATGTAAAATACACATTCAGATTGCTTAAAACCGTCATTGTAATATCATTTACATCCACTGAGATTATTTTCACAGCGAAGTCCTGCAATATAAAATCTGACAAGTCAGGGATTTAAGACAAAATGTTGACTGTTCAAAGTAGAATATAGAGTCACAGAAAGTTGTCAACATACTTAAAATTAGAATTTAACTGTATAAATTACCATTTATTTTTAGCCCCCCCCCCCCCCTGTTTTGAACGTTGGGCCAATATTTATAGAACCTGGGCTGTGCTGAGCGGCAGCCAGCACCGTGTGGCGTGTGGCCGTCTTAGATGGTGTTTCCAGGAAGATCTCCACTCCATCCCTTCCTGTCCAGCCAAAAGTCCCTTTCATACCTGCCCAGGCTCTGGAATTTTACCATTAGACATCGATATGTTTAAATTGCACAGGGTTCGAGTCTCCTGCCTTCTATGAAAAGGCAGACTTTGCTGAGAAGGGCGGTGACACATCAGCTTGTCATCAATTACTGCCAACTTATCTGGAAGTACACAACCAGAGGGTTCGTTCTCAGTAATTCACTCTCACCTACTCAAACTGAAGTGCCTATTATTTCAAAATACACAGAATTTGTTTTAGCCTTCTTTGTATTGATCCCGGTAGGTCATGCCAACGGCACGTGAGTAAATTACTTTCGCACACACCGTCTCTGGAGACAGAGCACGGGGACATTCTGGACAGAAGGAAGGAGGGGACGGGCCCGGCGCAGCTGGCAGAAGTGAACCACGGCCTGAGGGTCTCGGTGGTAGGGGGGTGGGAGCGGGAAAGGGAGGAGGAGAACGGACAGGGGGCCTCCAGAGGCCTTGAAACAGCCTTTGTCCTCATCCCAGCTTTCCTCAGGAACGGTTCTGACGTTGGGTTGGCATATGCTTTAGGGGTTGGACAGAAACAAGAGTTAAAGGTGATTTTGAAGGAGCGGGGCAGAATCTACATCTCGGTCTCTTTCTAGATGATGTCACAATGGAAAAGTGAAAGGTTTAGTAAAGAATTAAAAGTCCTATTCAATATTTCTAAAATAAAACCACATTTACTGCCTTTCATGCTTGAATTGATAGAAGTCTGGCTTGTTCTTGCATCCAGTATACTCAGTTTTAATCAGAAAATCTAAGCCCCTACCTAGTTTGCAAGCGTTTGTATCATTTAACAGAACAAACAGAAGTGACACTGAGGTACTCACTAGGGACAGGCCAGTTTAATCACCTTTCAGTTGGCTTATGCTCCCTGGGCAGCAACTAGTGGTGTTTTCACTTTCAATTAATCTTGTAGAAAATAAAAAATAATATATCCATATTTTGATCATCATTGATTTAACCAAAGTGAAGCTGAAACTTAACCCTCTCAAATTTCTGCTTATAAACCCTTATGTGATATATCTAAAGAAGACTAGTAACAATGATGTCATGGTGCATGTCTGGTTGAATAGCACATAGTAGGATGAGGTATGTGTTTTGCTTTGCCACATCATACCTGGACATCTCAGTGTAAGAGTAGATTTAAAGAAATACACCTCGGGAAGCAGGCTGACACCAAGCTTCTTTAGTAAACTCTAAAAAATTCCATTTGTGGCAAAATAATTTAATTATTAAGATTAACAAGAAAAACTAAAACTTATGCTCTATACTAAAAGTGATCAAGATTTAGTTAAAATTTTCCTTATTACACAACTTCAATTTGGTCAAAAATTTTAAACATTATATTGGCAATGCAAATTGGTCACTTCACTTATTTTAATGGCATGTACAACTTGCAGCTTTTAAAAATTACACCCTTTTATTTAAAGAAAACACTTTTTTTTAATGGTAGAGAGTTGAGTTTATGATGGCTTACTGTCATCATTGGTCTGGCAAGTTTCTTCTCTTGTTTTATTGATATTATTTTTCTTTGTTCTTCAACCTACACTCAAAAAGTCCTCACGTTAGTGTTTTTGGTGTATGAACCAGCATTTTGATATATCTTTGAAAAATATACAGTGCCATTTTTATTACTGAATGGGTTTTAAATTACATAAATGGTATTATATCACAGGACATGGTTTCTTACCTTTAGTATTAAATACTGTGTTTTTGAGAGCTATCCTTGCTGATGTATGTAGCCGTAGTTCATGGCTTTTGATGCTACATTGCATCAAAAAGTGGTCTAAGGTACCCATCTGCCACATTTCTCCTAGCCATGGCCACACGAATCGCCTCTAATCCCCAGGTGTTCAACTTGGATAACTGAGTAGACAGGCATGCCATTCTTCACACACAAAATCCAAAATGAGAAGCAAGTTTAGTGGGGAAAACAGTGATTTTAGGGTTGAATTTGAGTTGCTAATGGGACATTTCAGTGGATATATAAAGGAAGCATTTGACTTTATTAACCCGCCTTCAAGCCGTAAGAGCCTAGCTCCCAAGAGAATGGTTTCAGCTTAGAGATCATGATTTTAAAGCCATCAGCATGAAACGTGACATGGATGAGATTATCTTGGAAGAATGCACAGTAGGAAAAGACTTGAGGGCTCTTGATAGAACTCATGGTCGCCCCAACATGTAAGGGTGGGTAGAGGCAGGGACTTTCAAGGCAGGTAAGTGGCAGTGGTCCTGCCCAGAAATGCACTAGACCAGGGTCAGCGGACTAGTTACTCCCTGTGACACAGATCTGGGCAGCTGCCTGTTTTTGTACAACACATTTTACTGAACACAGCTACATGCATCTGTTTTCATGTTGTCTGTGACCACTTCTGTGGTACAATGGCAGAGTTGTGTAGTATCCACACAGACTTTATGATCTGTGAAGCAGAAAATATTTACTATCTGCCTCTTTGTGGAAAATTCCTGCTGACCCCTGAGCCAGGCAATGAAATTAAGGGCAAGGCGAGTAACTCTGGGATTCTCACTATTTCTCCTTTGTACCACAGACAGGTTACAAAATCATGAGAACGTCTGTGTGCTCAATAGGCATACACATCATAATTCTATAAATATTCTTTGCATTCCTTCATTGCTTGTAAATGTATCAGTTTCTTTATCTCAATCCAGTGGAGTCAGATTTGCTCTTCTGAGGAAAACATGACTTTGCTTTTGTTTGCTTGTTCTTCCCTGTATGGTATGACTAAAATTGAAGATTTCCATATTTTATATATTTGAGTTCCTCTGGGCATGATTCCCCATGATTTTATGCAGCGCAAACGCTTTGGTAAAAATGAAAACTCTTTTCATATATATGTATATAAAATGCATTTTAAAAGTGACCAAAGCTTTCATAGCAGTGTCTTAAAGTAGTTTTCTGTCAACTGTCAGATAAGCAGATGCTGTTTTCTACTTAAAGTCTGAGATTCTGTTCTCACATAACTCATTGCTCTCTATTTTCTTTTACATTCTCTGAGAAGATTGCGGGCACACCAAGGCACTTAGCTTTCTCAGACCTTCCTTTGAAACTAATCTGCATCAGACACAAGTTGCAATCCAGACATTTCTTTCTATTGATGAGGTTTCGTTTCTCCCCTTTTAATACAAAGCTTTACTAAAAAAATTAGATTTTTAGTAGGCTACCATCATCAAGATAAGACACTGTCAACTTGTTAATATTAAACTCCAAGAAAGAAAAACAATTTGTTTAGTCTTTTTCTTTCCTGAACATGTATATGGATTTTTTAAAAGGTGCTTAATGGATTTAAAAGAGTTTTTGATACATAGATATTTCTGTAACCAGATCTTGACTTGAATCCTCAAGATTAATAAAGAAAAATGTTAAAATAGGATACACATGTATTCTATAATATAGTGGTTCTGAACCCTGGCTGCACATGGGAATCACTTAAGAGCTCTAAATTTAAAATAGTAATAATAATAATAATAATAATAATAATACTGAAGCCTGGATTCCATTCCCAAATATTTTGATTCAATTAGTTTGGAGAACATTCAGACATTGGAATATTTTTTAAAACCTCCCCTAGGTGATTTTAATATGATCCCAAAGTTGGGAACTATTGCTGTGAGTGAGTATTTAATGAAATGATTGGGTGGTTTGATGGGAGGAAAGTTTAGAGGCCATTATAGAAATAGCAGTCTAAGAATTTGTTACTTGGGAACTACAAGAAGTAGATGAAATCTTACTGAATTGGAGGAGGGGAAGTCACCAGGGGTGGTTATAAAATATAGAACTGTGGAGTCCGTGAATTCAGGAAAGCATACCCATGGATTCAAAATCTTGTGAATAAACTAAGCAAATAAGGAGGGAGAAACAGCAGTGTTTATATTTTGCAACCCTTAAGATCCAAAAGTGGTTGGATTGTGACCCCCTCTCTGAATCACCTAGGTAGTGGACTCCCTTTCCCCTAGTCTACTTATAGAATGAGAAATCCTGAATGCAAATGAAGCAAATTGTAATTAACAAAGGGCTTGGCACCATAGTTCTTAAATTCCAGTGAAGATCAGATTCTCCCGGAGGGCTCCTTGAAACAGAGATTGCTGAGTCTTACCCCAGAGTTTCTCATTCAGTAAGTAGGGTAGGACTTGAGATTTTATATTCCCAATAAGTTCTCTGGAGCTACTGGTACTGCTGGAGTGCGGCTCACATTTTGAGAACCTCTCATTTAGCAGGTTGCTATCTGGGATGAAGGTGTGGACAGGAAAACTTGGAAAGTGTTTTTTGGAGGTAAAGGGATTAGTACATACTTCGTATTGACTGCAGGTGACAATACAATAAAAAGCAGTGGTTCACTTGGGGTTTACGTACAGCTGTGAAGTGCTAATTCGGGTCTCTTAGCATCTCAACATTTTAAGGATGTGTCCTTACCTTTGAATACAAACTTACAAAAAAAGGACTAAATCATTTTGATGTTTATATAGGCTTTTCTTATTTTATATTAATAGCACAAAATATAAGTACTCTTTCTTTTGTTCTATTAGAAAAGCAGTGGACATTTGACCCAATCATTCATTTTTTTTCTAAGAGGAGTTAAGTATCTACCTACCGATGCCTCGGTTTTAGACAATGACTACCATCTGGTACTTGGTAATTTAGCTGTGACAACTGATTTCCTTTAGCCTAGTCATACTGACAATGTCTTCATTCCAGTAAATGTCTTCATTCACACCTGATTTGGAGGTAAAGATGTGTTAATATACAAAGGGGACCCCCAAAAACCTAAATTATCTTCTGGTGGGCGGGCCCCTTGTAGTACCAGCTCCCCCGCTAGGTGAGTGCTCTAGGAGCCCACCTGCATCCCTGTGCCAGCTGGCGTTGTGAGAGGCTGCATTCAGCTTCAGTGAATTTGTTTGGAGACTCTTTCAATGCATTTGCCCATTTCATGACGGGGGATTTACATGAACAACGTGCAGCATGACAACACACCTGCCCACCCTGCACTGAGTGTTCAGCAGTTTTTGACCAAAAACGGCATGACCCCCGTGCCCCACCCTTTCTATTCACCTGATCTTGCCCCAAGCAACATTTTTTCATTTGTTCCCTGGATAAAAAAAGTCCTCAAAGGGAAATGTTTTGCTGATGTGGAAGAGGTGAAACAAAAAATGGCAGAAGCATTAAAAGGCACCAAAATCGACAAGTTCAGAAACTGTTTTGAATCGTGGAGAAAGCATCTTGAATGGTGTAGTGCATCAAATGGAGAGTGCTTTGAAGGTGACTGAAGCTTAAACATGTAAGAATAAATACACTCATTTTTATAAATAAATTCCAGGGGTTTTTTGGATCCTCCATCGTAGCTAAGGTTCTGAACAGTGTTATCTATGGCTGACTCACACACTAGTGCATGAGACTTTCAAAAAGGAGGTTTCTTATTCCAAGTTTTCATAGGGATGAAAAATTGGGTAGTCTCATGAAAGCCATATCTCCTACAAGAAAGGCTCTTGCTAGAGTTTTCAGAATAGTTACCTCAAGGAAGAATTTTAGAAAATTCAAATAGGCCTGAAGATAATGGTGAGACATAGTTCAGAACTGTAAGTTTTACAAAAAGTTATATATTTTTTTCAATGCCAAAATGAATGGCAACATTTGAGCCTACCCTAAGTACAACAGACTTTTAGATAGATTTGACTTCCAGGTTCATTTTTTTGTTATAACTTTTGAAATATAAAATGTAACCTGGGACTCGAAGATAAAGAATTTATTAAATTGTAAAGAGTTGTCCCATTCAATAGTAATTGATTGCTTCAGTTGAGATTTGAGAAGAAAAGACACAAGTTGTTTTAGTCTTTAAATAAGGGAGAACATGATAGATGAAAGTAACCTTTTCAAAAAAGCAGACATGCTCTTGAAATATAGCAAAACAGGTAAATGAGAATGGAACACTGCATTAGCTTTACCTTGTAAAGCCATCTCTGCTGCAAATTCACTGCTAGCAAGTGGGAACCAGGTGTTATTTGACTTGGTCTGGCTATTAACCAGCATCCTCAGGAGCACAAATTACAAGCAGTATGGTTATTTTTCTTTTTTGAAACCTCCACCTTTCATAATTCAAACTCAATGAACGAATTACTTTTCCCTTCTCCAGATGTCTGACAAAATGAGTCAACATTTTTGCTCGTTACAGCTACCTGATCATGAAGGGTCTAGTTCACAGTCTGACACATATAAGCAAATGCACCCAATTAGGAAAAGAAGCTCAGAGACAACATTATTACTAAGCCATTTATATGAATCCTATGTGCCTGGAAAGCAGGTGAGACTGCACCTTCAGTCATGCTTGCAGCAATTCCGGGCAGAATGTTCCGACTATGGACCAGATGATTAATTAGAGCTGTGTTTTTCACATCAAACATACACGCTTGGCTCAGAACAGTTTGTCCCAAGTGCTTCTTGAATGATGGGAAGAATTGCACGTCTGTCCCCAAAGACTGAGAGTTACGGAATCTCAAGCACATCTTTTTGTTAACACTTATGCTGTCTTAAAGTAAAATAGGTAGATAGAAGTAACGCATGGTGAGAGCAAGTCTACAGTGCAGTCAGTGTTGAGTGAAGTTTTACCTTTCTCTGGGGGCGTTTGTCTTCGATGTCTGGGCGCTGAATAACATTTGGAGTTCTGAACTGCAAGTTTAAAATGAAAACATTCTCTTTCAAATGTGCTATAGTATCAAATAAAAGATGTAAGTGGCAGTAAGTTTTCAAATTTTAATACACTGAAGATTCCCGTGGAGTATATACTAAAAGGCTAGATTGTTGGGTCACGGTCCCTAGAGATTCTGATTCAGAGCCTAGGACTCTGCTTTCTCTCAAGTGCCCTCTGATTCTGGTTTTATTGGTCCCAGATTATATTTGGGAAAAATTTAAGAACTGCTGTTTTCATGTTTCTTTTAGGAAAGAATGACCCTGCCCACTTAACAATATAGAGTCATTCATTTTATCCATTCTACAATATTCACTGAGTCCTTAAGCCCTGTGCAGGGCTATGGGGATACAGGAGTGAACAAAATAACCAACCAATAATGACAGCTCAGAGTCGGACAGCTGACAGTCTTGCAGAGAGAGGCAGACATTTATCACAGCATCACACAAATACTTACGAAATTACACTTTTGGTAAGTTCTAGTAGAAGGGGGACGTGGAGTTGTGACTGCAGAAGGTTCAATATGGTAAGATGTATCACATTAACTCCTGAAGGGTAAACAAGACTAGCTCTTAAGTTTAAATTCAGAAAGGCTTCATTTCATGTCTCACTCCAAGGAAAGCTTATTTGTCAGCAAGTCACTCATGCCCTGCTGTGTTACACAATGCTGGGAATGGCATTTATGTTCTACATGTCCATACTGAGATAAGTTCCAGGGCTCTGAGCCATGGGCTGAAATTGGAAATCTTTTCTTTGAAATGAATCATGGAATCAAATGAAAGAGCCCAGTGTTAGAATCCGTGAGGCATCCAGCACAAACATGCACACTTTGATCTAGAAGTATAATCTTCATGAAAAAACAGTGTACTTTAAAGAACTAAATTGTGAAGACTTCCAAATTCATTGCTAAGTCCATCCTGCTCAGAAAGCCCTAAATTGTTGACTATGTTGATGGGGGGAATATGGCCATAAAATTCAGCCATGGATATTTATCAGGCCTATCATGAGATGCAAATTATGGAAACAGAAAGGTAGATTGTAGATAAAAATGTTTTCAACCTAAGTGTAATAAAAATCTGAAAAGTCACCATGCTGGACTATTCCATTAGAAAGTTATCACCTTGAAAATGGACTATTAAAAAGATGGTTAATAATTGAAAGACCTTGCAGCCTAGATACCAGTGATCCAAGAACTCATTCTTCACACATTTTTCTTGACACCTCTCCTATGTCAGGTCCTGGGCTAAGTGTGCGGTGTAGAAAAGCAGAGCAGAGGTCCACCCTGCCCTGAGGCAGTGCTCAGTCCTGTGCTGCCCTGAGGCAGTTCTCAGTCCTGTGCTGCCATGAATCGCTTTCACGTATAACCACAGACACATATTTTACTAGACTTTTACCAAGTGCCAAGCATTGTTAGGCTTCAGGGAGCAGAAGATGGGTTAGTCAGTGCTGAGTCTCAGAACAGTGTCCCTCGGTGGGCAGGACATAATCAGCAGAAAGAACATGGACCTTGCAGCTACAGAGAGCTTGATTCAAATCCCAACTCCACTGCTTGCCTCTCAGAACATCAGGTGGTCTGAGCCTCAGGTTGCTCTATGCTACCAGGTCAATACTTAGCTTCAGAGGTATTGTAATGTAGTCCATAAGCAGCAGTTCTGTGCACCATCTGTTTGTGCCCAGGTGCCTACTCAACCCTTCTTCAAGTTCACAGGGAAGGTGCCACTCCCACCATATCGTATTAACAGAGTGATTCTACACAAAATTTATATGTAGAATGGGAGGAGGGGCTTACACTGCAGTCTCCACCAAATTTTGTTTCCATATTTTCCCAGATCATCTTTCCCCTCTCTTGTTCCCTGCTTGATATGGTTTGTGAATCTTCCCAGCTGTAGCTCTCAACCTTCCCCTTTTGAATACAAATTTATCTGGGTCTGAGCTCCTTCAATTTTGCCCACCCACATCCTCTCATACCTTATTCCAGCACCTTAGGAGAAAAAAGAAGGATAAGAGTATAAATAAATATTTTATTTATCTGCAAGTAACAAATTTCCCAGAATGGTTAGAAGTAATAATGCATACAGAACATCAGCATGCCAGAGTATGTTGGATAAATGGTTCAGAAACATGATGGGGACTGTGATTGCTCCTCCTTGTTCTGATACTCTACGATAACAATATGTATTTAGGAAATGTTTTTCATTTGATCACTTCAAAGCAATGTGTCACCTTTAATATTTATTCTATAAAATAGGTTACATAAATAATTGTTTTATGGATGAAAATATTGTAACAGAGACATAGTCAAGTGCTCAAAGTCCAGTGATTGGCCAGCTTCAAGAGAAAGAATGAAGCACTAGTTTGGCAGCTGAGAAGGGTCGTGCATAAGGGATGGTCTACTTCTAAAGAAACAATACAATTTTTATTCATTTTTTTAGGTGTTTATTCTACATGATGTTAAATAGGCAGGTAGTTGGCTTTCTGAGCTCACAGACCAGATCTTTAATTTAAACAGTTGTTAAAATGATTTAATATTGTCAAGAGGCCAATTTCCTTCTTACTATGTGAAAAGTAAGTTTTTAAGTTGATTACTACACAGCATCTACTGAACATTCTCTTTGTAAAACTTTCAACAATATACCCTCAGTACACTCAGTATCAAACCCATTTTGAAAAACTAATTATAATAACTGTGCTTTCTGTAAAAACCTATCTGTGATAAAAGAGAACAATTCTCTGTCTTTTTCGATGCAATCTGTTTGAGTGGTTCAATGTGCATGTGCTCAGTAATACAGATGAAAAAAAGAAAAAAGAAAGACATTGGTCAATCCTGTGACTGTTTTTAAAGGCCCCCGATTACCAACAGATTCTAGAATCTTATTTTAAAAAAGTAAGTCCTCTTTGATTCAATTCCTGTCAGGGATGGACTTTAAAATAATAAATATACACAATGTGGTTTCTCTAATTTTATGAATCAGGGTCTTTCTGAAAAGGTTGGTGTTTTAGTCAAGAACCTCAGCCCCTAACAGTCATTCCATGGAATTTCCTGTGCAGTGGCTGGTTTCACAAAATTCAGCTTGGACAAACTAGCTATACCCTAGACCCTGAGGACACGTAGTTTGAGGTGACTGTGTAAACAGATGGGGGAGACTGTTGGTAGCCACTGTCCTTAATTGCCTTTATTGCCCTTGACTTTTACTTTCTCTAGCCAACTCTTCAAGTGCTGAAACCCCAATAATGCCACCTGCATAATTTTTGCACCTTGTTTTATACGTTTTATTGGGAAGGTAGAATATTAGACCAATGATATACTATTTTAACCCATTAAATTAAGGTTAATCTATGTGAGCATAATTTTTGTCTCTATGTAAGTAATTTCACATTGATGCAGTAAGAAATAAGAATAAGATTCTTCTTTGAAGCTCAAATGTCAGACTATCCATTATATTACTTACATCAATTAATTTTGTATATATACATAGTGCTTACCATGTGTCACAGACTGTTCTAAGCACTGTGCCTGTACAAACTCAATCCTCACACCAACAAAAAAAAAGGTTATTAGGATTGCCTCTATTTTACAGGTGAAAAAAATTGAGACACACAGAAGTTAAGTCAGCAGATAAGTACAAGGATTCGCCCCAGGCAGTCTGCCTACAGAGACTACGCTTTTAATTTTCACAGACATCACCCCTATGGTTATTTGGTAATTTGTGGGAAAATTTAATTGGAGATGGATAATGTTTAAAAAATATTTTAAAGAAATTAATGTTAGTAGATGAATCAGGCTTATTTTGCTTTCTGTTTCATTATACTATACATTTCCCACAGCATTAAACATAGACTTTTCCATGTAGACAAAGTCCTTTGGCTCACCTTCAAGTGTGTAGAGTGTAACCTGCAAGCTCTTACGATCACACAAAGCACAGCAAAGTGAAGATGCCTGCACGGTCTCTCAGACAGTGGTGCCGATCCGGAGCTCTGCTTGCTAACTCTGAGCATGAGCCTGGATCTTGCCATGTTTCATCATGGGTGGAGAAACGATAAAAGCATTGCAAGAAGAGTTTGGGGTAAGATGTATTATTAACAGCCACTTGAATTTCCTATTCTTGGAATGTCTTTTTTAGGCCAAAAACTCAGTTCTTGAAAAGTGACCAAAACAAATGTCTCTATGACTTTTATGAGGAATTTAGATAGACTACCACTGTGGGGCTAATTGGAATAAGCCTGCCCCAAATCCATGTGCGTAGATCCTCTGGAGATTGGTTTCATGATTCTAATGTTTCCATATAACATAGCTTCCTCTAAAACTGAATTTGACATTCAGCATGACTAAAAGGAATTAATGTCTTTGTAAAACACAAAATTGAACCCGTTGACTTTGCAAACATATAAGCCATGAATTTGTTAGGGCATTTATGGTTGGCAATGATGGCGTGTTACACGGATCTGATGACTTTATGTTCTCATTTCTCAAATGCCTCTCCTCTATTTGGTTATTGGATACAAGTAAAACCAAAGGATAGACGACCCAGAGGATAATTTCTGGGTTGAGTCCATCGGCGGGGAGGAGCTAGGATAGCTTTCATAGAAAAAAGAAGAAATAAAATTAGCAAATATGAAAACGTACGAGTATACTTTCATAGACAAGACATACTGTTACGCAGTTTTTGCCTGGAAAAGCTTGCTCAGGATTAAAGAACATTAAGGAAAGGTGTCTTTAGCCAGAATGTCTCGACTTCCTCCTGTATGCAGAAGTGATGTATTATAAAATTGCCCCAAATCAGATTGCTGTATCACAGCTAGATTCCAGGACAGTGCATGCATGTGAAAAGAGAGAGCCTTGGGGAAATGTGTAGGTTAGAAGCCCAGGGGCATATAGAAACACCAAGAGAACACACTTGAGTTGAGAGGAAGTTGGGGGAAGGAGGTCCAAGTACAGGCAATCAGTTAGGAACCAGATTACCTGTGGAATATGGGGAAACAGAGAGAGCAAAGAAAAGAACAAAGGCAAAGCATTGCAGACAAGTAAAGACCTTGATGGCGAATGAAGCATTGTTCTCTCTGGGCTACGGCAAAAGAGATTGGTGGAGTGGGTGGTGTAAAGTTAATGAGGGGCCGGAAGGAGCACTGCACTGAGAGGCAGCTCCTGACACAGGCAGAGCTTGACAAAATTATAGCTCTATATTATATATATGCATAATGCAATACAGGAGGTCTGTCCAGAAAAAACTCGAGCCGTCGTCTATATAACAAGAATGGTTTTCATGACATCAGTGCAACCTGGCAGCCAAGGAGAATGGACTGGAACACTCGTGTGTGAACAATGATCCCTTCACTGTACTAGTCAGTGGGGGCGCGAGACGTTGTTGCGGGAAAACGTGCACTGGGCAGCCATCGCATTTAAAATGACTGAGCGGATAGCGCAATGAATCTACGTCCAATTTTGCATTAAGCTTGAACATTCCTCTGTGGGAACTATTCAGATGATTCATAATGCTTTGGGGATGATGCCAGGAGTGCAGCGCAAATAAAAGTGTGGCACAAACGCTCCAAAGATGGTCAGGAGTCTGTTGAAAGTGGCCCACGTTCTGGAAGACCTGCAGCAAGCAGAACACCTGGGACTGCGGAACGTCCATGGGCTGCGATCAGCAAAGATCAGAAACCGACAGCGTGAGAACTAGGAGCTGATGGGAGGATGCCAAAACTACTGTATCTGAGATTTTGACTCAGGAGCTTGGTGTGAAGAGATTTCAGACCAGTTGAGATTCAGGAAAATACGATGAAAATATGGCAATTTCAACAAAAGATTTTGCAGAGTGTTTTGAACAGTGGAAGAGAGGCTGGGAGAGCTGCATGAGCTCTTAAGGTGCCTACTTTTAAGGGGCCAGAGGGACCATTGTCCTGTGTACAATATTTCTTGTATCTTGTATCTTCTTCAATAAATGCCTCTATTTTCATATTACATGGCTGTGTACTTTCCTGACAGACCTTGTACATACACAGTATAATACAATTGCATTATTGTATTACATAATATGTATGTACCTTATATGTTATGCTGTATATATATATGATTTTGACACGTGTAACATAATGAGGGAAGTACATATATTATAGATGTATATTTTTTCACATACAGTAGGCTCTGTTAACCGGAACTGAAGCAATTGACACTCTCAAGTAACCAGCAAAACTTTGTGGCCAGTTGCTTAAGAGTTTTGCAGGTTGCTTGAGAATGCCAGTTGCTTGAGTTTCGGTTAACAGAGAGTCTATACACTTACCTGGCATCTACCAATCCCCATGGGTGCCAGTTCACTGAGAGTCTACTGTACTTGTGCTATATACTGTATTACATATACGAGTATATTCTCAAAGAAAAACCTCATTCTTCCAGCTTCCTCTGTTCCTCCTTAGGAAGAAGCTCCAGCTTTCTTCTGAAACAGCTGCTTTGGATAAAGAACGGGCACAGGGTAGTTAGTGCTCAAAGTGGTAAGAACCCCATTGTGGTTTTGCCCATATTACCCGAATAACCAGAATGTAGCCTTTGCCACACTGGAGTCCCTTGCGTTCAATCTGAATGATTGCTAAACAAGGGCTGAAATGGCCCAGAATGTCAGAGCAACAATATCATCACTGACTAGGTGAGTCCAAAGATCTGCCCATGTGTGTTTGATGTGGGCTCAATTGTGTCTCCCCAAAATTCATATGTTGAAGGCATAACCCCGAGTACCTCGGAATGTGACTCCATTTGAAGATAGAGCATTTAAAAATATAAATAAGGTTAAATGAGGTGATGTGGTTGGGCCCTAATCCAATGACTCTTATGTGAGGAGACAGTTGAAAACACACAGACCAAGAGGTGACCACCTGAGGACACAGAGAGAGGGCAACCATCTCCAAACCAAGGAGAGAGAGGCCTCAGAAGAAATTCAAGCTGCTGACACCTGATGTTGGACTTGTGGCCTCCGGAACTGTGAGAAAATAAATCTCTGTTATCTAAGCCACCCAGCCTGTAGAATTTTGTTTTGGCTGCCCTAACAAACTAATAAAATATACAAAGTAATTCTCACCAGTTCAACTACAGTAATCCTTTTATGTATCTCTATATTACCCCTAGCACCTAGTTATAGCTTTAATAGATGTTTCTTATGAAAATATTTTATTTCTAGTCTAATACCTTTAGGGAAGAAATGTAAACAGGATTATATTTTAATTGCATTGTGCTTTTAGGAGTCATGTTTCCTTTGAATCTTGGAATAGTTGATGGAAAATATATATAAATGAACTTGATGTTCCTGTCATTTGTGTTGGTGGAATATCACCTTGCTGATGTGTTATTGTTTAAAACATCTGGATAGAATAATTTATTTTCTTTTCTGAAGAGTGTAGGGATTAAAAACAGACACAGCACGGAGGGTCTAACATCCAGGCTTTGTCCCACCAGCAGGGAGCACAGTGCAGAGTGAGGACAACCAAGTTTAACGAGGGACTGTCCTCATGGCCTGGACGGGTTCCCAAGAGCAGTCTAACTGAGGGAGCTAACGAGTCTTGTCAGCAGCAGTCACTAGAGAAGAGATCTGAAAGTTCCGCTCCATTTAATGTTCACCCAGCACCTTTCCAAGAGCTTTAAAATCATGGGAGGTGTTGAGTTTAAATTCCATTTTTAATAGTAATGCTGTGGCCAGGACTGGGTTCAATTTATTTGTCTTCTCTCCACTCAGAAGCTTGAGAGAAACTTGCCTACAGCCAGTGCCCCACGTGTCTGTTGAAATGAATCTAATATAAAACTAGAAACTCTCCCATTGCAATAGGTACTTCTTGTTGATACATCAATGTAAGTGTATGTAAATGCATAAATAGGAGTATTCTAGGCATAACATTCAAAACTTCTTGAAATTTCTTAAGCATACATTTTCTTCAGAGTGAAACAAGCATGACCATTATTATTTTGATCAGGAGGAAGAAAAAAAAAAAGAAGCGAACACATCCCCTAGAGCTCAGTGGTGTGGTCAAGTGAAATCTAAGTTCAGCACGGGATGCGCTGAGGCCATTACTATCATACAAGAGCTCACCAGCGATGCCCACCCTTCCAGCTAAATGATGATGCATTTCCAACTAATGCATTCAGGAGTCTGGAGAATTAGGGATACATCACTGCCCTGGAACATAGATGAACACTTTCTTTGTTTGTTTTTTTACCAAAGGACACTAATAACCGATGTTCTTTCCCTTCCTTTAACTATAAAGAATTTTTGTCATTGGTTTTAAAAAGGCTCTATAGTCATACGTCAAAGGAACTTTCATTCCCTTAAGGGCCAGACGATTAATATTTATTATGTGGTACTATTTGCCATGAACCTGTCGTATGTCATCTCATTTAATTCTCAAAGTAACCCTCTCAGGTAGGAACTGACAACCCTAATTTCAAGATGAGGAAGCAGAGGCTTAGGAGGATGACAAACTTTCCCCAGGCCACAGAGGGGATAAGGACACAGACAAATTTCAACCTGGATCAATAATCTTGTACGAGCCTCGACCTTTCTATTGCATTCCCTGCTTCCCAAATCCCATGGCTGATTGTTAGACTCTAAGAATAATCCACAAAAATTACATTACTTTGCAGTTTATGTATTGACACATCACGAAAAACTGGCTGGAGAGTTTCGTCAAATTTGGAGGGAATGTGTGGGATGATCTGACTTTAAAAAGTAGACTATGTGGCACATATGAACTTCACTTTGGGAGAAACTGAGGAGTACCACATGGATAGTGCCTTAGACAGTACAGAAACACGTTCTTTTGAGGACAATTAAGTGACATCCAACAAAAAGGCTTTTATTTGATGGCTATCTAGAGAAGGGATGCTTAATCAAGGTAACTGAGAAGAATGCTTTGTTAATCTGCTAGGGCTGCCGTAACAAAATACCACAGACTGGGTGGTTTAAATAACAGAAATTTATTTTCTCACAGGTCTGAAGGCTGGAAGTCCAAGATCGAGTTGTTGATGGGCTTTGTTTCGTCTGAGATCTCCCTGCTTGGCTTGCAGATGGCCACCCTCTTGCTGTGCACTTGCACGGTCTTCCCTCCGTGTGTGGGCATTGGATTAGGGCCCACCCATACGGCCCAATTTTACATTAATTATGTCTTTAGAGACCCTATATTCAAACACAGTCACATCCTGAGGTACTAGGAGTTGGGACTTCAACAAATGGATTGGGGGCGGGGATAATCATCTTGTCACAGATGTCCAAAGGACGTGTGCGTGCCAAGAAAGGGAGGCAGCTGAGACATCCTGCCAAGTGCCTGAAACAGAGGTTTGTGATAGACCTATGGGGTGGCATGTCAGAGGGAGCTGCTCTTCCCCAGAAAGAGAACACAAAGGCCAGTATGAGAAACATTTGCATGCCAATTTGGAGGGACACACCATTTGTCTAAGATGCCATGGACAAAGGACACAAACAAGGGCTTCAGTTATGAGCCCCGAAAGTAATTATGCTAAGAAACCTAGTATTAGCTCACTCTCTGAAGTGTGTACAGCTACCCAGACTGAAAAGGGGAGGTGGCATTAAGAGACATGCTATTCAAGGTAAAAGTGCTATCGGACCCTCAGAGCCTTCATCAACAAAATAATATCCTGGGCTCAGACTCTATTAAAAGACACCTTCAGGATATACATCAGTGATTTCAATGGGGTGGTTAACAGGCAAGTAACATAGATCAACTACTTTTTAACTCTCAAATCCCTAAAATTTCCTACAAGTGTGTATTTCACCAGAAGTAAATCACACAGCCCACATCCCAAATTGCAGGTGTTCATTTCTGGGTCATAAGTTTCAGAAACTAACATAGGAGGCTCCAGTGTGAGTAGCAGCAGAACTTTGTTCATGTGTTCCAATGTAAAGAAAAATACAAAAGAGATATTTGGAAAAGCTTTATTGCAAATTTGAAGTAAGTTGAGGTTCTATATCAGTGTTAGCCAATAGAAACATAATGAAGGCCATATGGGTAATTTAAAACCTTCTAGTAGTCACATTGAAAAGAATAAAAAGAAACAGGTGAAGTTAATTTCGATAACACTTTATTTAACCAAATATATCCAAAATATTATCTTTTCTACATATAAACAACAAAAAAGTTACTCATGAGGTATTTTATGTTCTTTTTTTTTTCATGTTCAAAATCCTGTGTATATTTTTTAGTTGCAGTACATTTTAATTTTTGTTGGATATACTTGATCTTCATTTAGGTGTTATAAAATTCACAGTTCGAAAAGTAGATTCACATATCCTCATTGTTTCAAACCTAACTTCAAAATTTTCAAATAGTTTAATCAAGTAAGTGTTTAATTTTAAATTAATTAAAATTTAAATTTAAAAACTTAGTTCCTCAAGCACACTAGATACATTTTAAGTGCACATCAACCTACATATGTAGCTGGTGGCTACAGTATTTTACAGAACAGTTGTGAATATAATTACATGAGCACAATTAAAGACATAACTACAATTAAGGAAAATTATTAAGTTCAACAGTATTTTTTCTTGTTTTTATTATTCTTTTATGATGGTTCATGATTTTCTTTTTTGACCCAACACATAAGAAGTAAGAAAGCACAGTGACATAGTAAAATTACACAGAGGGTCAAGATGACAGTCCTCCCTTTATCCCTCTCACTGGGTGACCTTGAGTGAATCATCTTTACCTCTCTTGCCCTTAGCTTCCTCATCTGTTGAAAGAGGGAGTTGGTCTAAAATCTCTTCCAGCTATGACTTTTTATAATCTAAAATCACTGAGGAATTGAATTTGGCTTGTGTGAGAGTAAATTATATTATGAGAAAAATATTTTGTTTCCATTAGAGAAAATCTGTTTTTCTCTTATTACAATGACAACACACAGGATATCAATGTACTAAACTAAAAATTGTCAAAATATCAATAGTTAAGCAACTAAAGACCAAATCACCTGGAAACTTTCATATCCCCTGAATCAGTAAGAAATCAACCAAGTGAGAGGAAGTCCTCTTTAGGGGAAACAAGTTAAATTCTAGCCCCTCCATGACCTTTTTTAAAGAGCCAACTGGAAACCTACCATATGGCCTGTCCTGAGACAGGTGAGGCTTAACAAGTTCTGAGATCCATTGCTCACTAGATGATGGAGGCTGCTTTTCAAATCTGATGCTTCGTTGAGCTGATAGAAGTTTTTACAGCAAGATTCATTGATTTACTAAATGGCTTTATTTTTTTGCTTTTTATGGCCTTGAGTATTATTTAATTTGTTAACACTTTTAAAATCTTATATTTTTCTGCCTAAAATAACAATATTGTATATATTAATTTAAAAAAATTTCAAGAAAGGATGATTCAAGAAACAATAAAATTTTCTATAATCTTATTACTACACCAAAATAAACATTTTCACAATTTTAGGCATTTCTCTTAAGCTTTCTTTTCTATATTTGTTGTTATTTTTATGTTTATTTCTTAAAAAACTGAGGTCATATTGTATATGTGATGGCTTTTTGGATGTGTCAACTTCGCTAGGCCATAGTCTCCACTTATGCAATCAAGCACTGGAAGTATTGTGAAGGATTTTATTAAGTTCTCTAAAAAAAAAAAAAAAAAGCATCTGATAAGGGACTAATTGATCTAAAATATATAAATAACTCATTTGACTCAACAACAAAAAAACAAACAACCCAATCAATTAAAAAGAGGGCAGAGGATCTGAATGAATAAACACTTCACCCATGAAGACATACAAATGGCCAACAGACATATAAAACAATGCTCAACTTCATTAGCTATTAGGGAAATGCAAATCAAAACCACAATGAGATACCACCTCACACCTGTTAGAATGGCTATTATCAACGAGACAAGGAATAACAAGTGCTGGAGAAGCTGTGGAGAAAAAGGGACTCTCACATACTGCTGGTGGGAGTGCAAACTAGTACAACTGCTATGGAGGACAGTGTGGTGATTCCTCAAGAAATTGGAAATGGAGTTACCATATGACCCAGCAATCCCCCTCCTGGGTATCTACCCCCAAAATTTGAAAGCCTTAGTCCACAAAGACTTATGTACCCTGGTGTCCTTCGCAGCACTGTTAAAGGTGGCCAAGTCATGGAAACAACCAAAGTGTCCTTCAATAGATGACTGGATAAAGAAGCTCTCATACGTATACACAATGCAGTATTACTCAGCTATAAGAAAAGATGAAATGCTGCCATTTGCAACACAATCGATGGACTTGGAGATCATCAATGCTAAGCAAAATAAGCCAGACGGAAAAAAACAAGAACCATATGACTTCACTCATATGTAGAATATAAAACTGAAAGCAATTAACAAACAAAAACTCATGGACACCATCAGTAGTTTAGTGGTTACCTGAGGGTAAGCCGGGAGAGAGGTGGCGGAATATATGATGATGAAAGGAGAACTGGCTCTGGGTGATGGACACACAATGCAACACAAAGATGATGCACTGTGGAATTGTACACCTGGAGCCTATATAATTTTTACTAACCAATGTCACTCCAATAAATTTAATAATAAAAAAAAGAAAAGGAGAAAAGTCTCTAATTTTAAGTACAGGACATACTCTGGATTATTAGGTGTCTTGACTTAATCAGTTGAAAGGCCTTACGAGTAGGGCTGGGACTTACAAAAGAGAAAGAGGGACTAGGAGACCCTGCCTGAGAATAACCACCATAGTCCATGTCCTCAGGCTCCAATGTCCCTGTAACTGTTTCTTCCTGACAGCCTGTCCCACAGTGATTTCATACATACAATCACTTTATCTGATTTCTTGTGATAAATCTCTGAATCTATATACCTGCTATTAATTAGTTCTGCTTCCCTGGTTATAGCCTAATTGATACAATGGATTCACTGAGGATTATACTGTGAGCATTTTCATACACCAATAAATTTTCAAGACTATTGTAATATCTGCATCACAGTGCATTTTAAAAATAAAGCAATATTCTTATTATTTGACATTTAAGTGACTTGTAACTTTTCTCCATTATAAACAACACCAAACTGCAAATACCTGCACCCAAATCTTTGTTTACACAAGAGATTCTTAAGTGAAAGAGCCTGAGACATTTTAATGCCAAATTGCTTCTCAGAAATTTACATTCTCATTATTAATCATTTAGGGTCTAACTCATAGTACTCTCAATTACAATGAGCACTATTATAATTTTAAAAATTTGCTTAATTGTTAGACACAAATGTATCTTCTATTGTTTTAATTTGTACTATGTGTATATATGTGTATACATATATATACTGTACATACGTATATACAATGTACGCATATGTTATATCTGAAATATGTATACATATATACATACATATATATATATATATATATAGAGAGAGAGAGAGAGAGAGAGAGAGACATACATACAGACCTAAAAATCACTAACTCTTCCTTTTAAAATTTTTGGGTAAAAATTTTTGTAATGGATATCAGTGAGGCTTTCATCACAGAAACAGAGTAAGTAGGAAGGATTTATTTACTTATCTATCTATCTATCTATCTATCTACCTATCTATCTACCTATTTATTGGGAAAAAATGGCTCCCTCAGTGGTGGGGGCTGGCCAGGCAAGTCCCACACCCACAGAGCAGGCTGTCAGGAGGGGCAGGATGGAACACTCAGGCATGAGCTACAGTGGCTTTCCTCTCCACAGGTGGAACTTTTTACTTCAGAGGAGCCTCATTTCTGCCCTTCAGACCTTTCAACGGATTGAGTCAGGCCCACCTAGGGTATTGAAGGGAGTCTTTTTCACTTAAAGTCAGTTGATTATAGATGCTAATCACATCTATGAAGTACAGTGGTACGTTGTACTCATCACTAATTGGTTCCAGGAGATGCGGGTACCAACACGTACCGAGACAAAATTCTTGCATCAAAATGTTTTGAGTACCAAATTTAATCAGTTTCAAAGTAATCAAGGAACCAAGGTATGACTGTATAGTCCCAGCAGCACCTAGATTCATGTTTGATCAAATAATTGAATAACAGCCTAGTCAAATTGATGCAGACAACTAACAATGGGTTACGTAAAGGAACTTCTCTACTGCCCACACAGCATACTATATTCTTCGTGGTGTATTAGTTTTCAGTTTCAATTATCATAACGTTTTATTATTCTGAATCCCAATGACAAAAAAGAATTACTTCAGTAGGTAAATATGAAAGTATTGTTAATGCAGAGCATGGGGCTTGCAGCAATATCTTACTCTCAGTCTTGACTTCACCAAACTATGGGAAGATCTACTTTGTAAAAAGCACCATGCCAGTAGGCTTGGGGAGAGATACCAAGATGAATCAGCCGTAAAGGAGATGTATGAGTTACTGTGCAAGAGGGAAGATTGTGAAAAGTATTTTTAGTGCAACATCAGGAGTAGGTATTTGTGACTGTGAGATATAGTCAAACTTCACAAGAGGGGCATTTCAAAAACAAGTGCATTCAACATGTTTGGAGTTGGGAATATCAGATGGAGGAAATATTAGTAAAAAGACCCAGAGCTAGAGACATATAAGAAACAGAAGGTGGAGGCCAGAGTCATGTTTTAGATAGTGCTAGACTAAGCGATGTGGGCTTCATTCCACAATGGGAAGGGTGGGGTGGGCCTGGAGCCTGTGTTCACTAGGGTGGACTTGGTGTTTCAATCTGCAAGGATAGACCTGGGACGTGGGTGTACATGTGCCAACCTGGACCTTGGGTCCACAAGGACCAACCAGGTGATCTTGGAGTGATCCTAGAACACGGGCACTTGGGTTGGTAGGGGCCAATCTAGTATTGAGACTAATTAGCAGCCTGGTTTTGTAGGTGCAGGTCTGGACGCTGGTCTGGTACAAAGGCCAACCGGTAACCTGAGGTCTTGGAACCAGCCTTGGAGGTTGGATCTTTGGGGACCTGTTGGATGCTGAAGTGAGTCCAAAACCTGGGTCCTCTGTAGTTGGTCTGGAGCTAAGCCCAACTGGTACCCTGGGTCTGGAGGTGCCTGCCTGGTAGCTCTAAAATTTCTGAGGTCTCCAAGGCATAACCAAAATACAAGAGTTCTGGTAGAATATCAATGAAATCTTGTCTCTTGGCCTTCCCTAGAAGAGAAGCTCTATTTGCAGCCCAGGCTCTGCACAAGAGCCCCATGAAAGGTTATTCTCTCTAGAACTGTGGTTCTCCACCTGATAGAAAGGCTCCACTCTTGGAGATTCTGATTCAGTAGACGTGTGCGTCAGACACATCACCAACAGAAAAACTACATCCCCAGGATCAGCTAAGTCTTCAAGTATAAACCTGTTCTAAAATAGAAGGCCAGAATAGGTTGCCCAGGGCCAGCCTGCTGAAGCATTCTCCCTTGAGGCACCTCTGGAACTCATTCCAGTCCATGTGGAATTACGGGACTGTGGCCTGAGGTCTAGGAGTATTTAGTCTGTGGCTTTTCACACATGCCTGTCTGGGAACAAGAACAAAGTAGACTTATACCTGGACACTCTGGGTGTACTTTGAGTTCATAATCTTTGTATAATTAAGATTTTAGGCACATCTTTTAATGTTATTTGGTATACTTTTTTCCCCTAAAAGCCAGGTTTTCTGAGAATGGTTTTTCTCTAAACAGAATAGAAATTGTTCATCATCTAACAGGCTATAGATTACTCACAAAGGTACAGTGACAGAGTCGACATAAAAGATTAAGAACCTTAAAACTCAGAGACTAAGTAAAATCTGATTAATTAAATATGTCAGCAACAGATACATGCCTATGTTTTTTGGACATAATAGCTTCTGAGAGGAATGGAAGCTGTATTTTGCATTATAAACTGATGTGATCTTTTTGAGCCCAGCAGAAGCATATACTTGTTCTTGCTCAAAATTAGGGTTTCTCCACCACAGCCTATTGACCTTTTGAACTGGATCATTCTTTGTCATGGGGGCCATTCTGTGCATTGTAGGATATTTAGCAACATTGTGGCTTTTACCCACTAGATGCTATTAGCATGCCCATACCTGAGTCATGAAAATAAAACATGGCTCCAGACATTGTCTAATGTCTCTTATGGGCAAATTTCCCCCGAATGAGAATCTAGTGAGGCTCTAGTCATCTCTTTGGGTTACTTAAAGGTGATCACACTGAGGGAAACCAGGGTAGCTCATCAGGTGTATGTTGTGTATTATTTTATAATTTTCATTTGATTCATATGTGAATATCAAGACTTCCAAATGTCTGTGGTGTAGGAAGCTAAGGAGCAGACTTTGGGTTCTGCAAACCCTTAGAACAGTGGTTCTCAACCTTCCTAATGCCGCCACCCTTTAATACAGTTCCAAGGAGTCACGGCCCACAGGTTGAGAACCGCTGCCTTAGAAGTTGTATGCAACAGTGATTATATATGCAAATATGCATGCTCCTCCCCACTTCGCCCCAGCAGCTTCATCAGATTGTCACAGGGCTTTAAGACCCAAACAGAATCTGGGACTTGGGCTTTGGTAAATCAAACAAGCTAGGAGAGTCTGAGAAGAAAACAAAAGAAATTCAGGACTTAGCAGAGATGGAGTGCCAAGTTCATAACGACTTTTGGCTGGTAAAAAAATAGCCTTCATATATTTTTAAAACTAGTTTGATGGTTAGTGGACATACGGAAAGAATTACTAGTTAAATAACACTTTGTGTATAAATTCTTATTTTCATCTTTGTACAGAATGATACTGTCCTTTTTAGAACTGAGTTACAATAATACAATTTAATCAGTGTTTTGTATAAGACATTGTGCCAGTTATCAAAGGGTGTCTGTAGTGTCACACAGCTTTTCTTTCTTTCCTGAAAAGATTGTGATCAGGTTACCTGCCTGCTTGTTCCCGAATTCACTCCCCACCTTTCTCCTGCTTTCCTCTGCATTGCAGGGAGCTCTATTTCTTAGGCTCCCTTGTCCATTGATTTCCAGATGAGTTTGGCAGACAGAAGGCACTGGAGAAGAATTGGGTATAATTGGGTGACAATTCTGGCTGTAGCTTTATTGTCTCTATGGCTACAGCTCCTGGGAGACAAGTAAAACCCCTGTGATCATTGATCCCACCCATTAGCCCCAGCCACACTTCAGGCCAGAGCTGGCTTCCGGGTTCTGGCAATGCCACCTACACTGTCTTCCCACCCTGCCTCATCTGCCCCAGGTGTGGGAGGGCTTTCTGCCTTGCTAATGTCTGGTTTTCCTCATTAAACCCATGGGTTCTGTCTGCTCTTTCATCACCTGCATAACAAGCCCCCTCTATTCAATTCCCTCTATTGGAACTACCTAGAGTGGTTTGGTTTTTCGTAGCAAATCCTGAATTATGCAGCAGGATAGATATGTAAATGATTTTAATAAAAGGCAGGCTGACGGAGACACAGTGAAAGACACAGTGTCTTGGGTTGTTAAGGGGGGGGGGGTGAGTATATGGTAAGATGCTCCTTGGAAAGGCTTCCTGAAGAGCTGGTGTTTGAACTGGTCCTGCAAAGATGGAGAAAATACTAACAGTAGAACTGGTGGGGAAGGAAAAGCACAAGTCCATGCTGAGAGAACAAAATTAGAAAAAGTATGCAGAAAACTAATGTTATTTTGTGAGGAGTGAGTTGGTAATAATACAGGTTGGAGAGAGTAAAGAAAATGCATAATGCAACGGTGCTGAGGAGAATCTACTTGTCAGGTAAAATGTACTAAGTTCAGTAAGCCCTGGGTATTGAATAAAAGATGAAATATATGGAATTACATCAACACTTGTTTTCTCATTATTTCAATGACTGTCTATTGAATGTCTAGGTTCTGGAGTACACAGGTTAAAAAAGAATAGATAAAAGTCCCTTACAGAGCTTGTATTCTAGTGGATTTGTTTAATATCTGTGAATAATTTTGATCATCTATTCTATAGCTTTGATGTAAACATAAATTAGGAATGGATGCTGAGCAGGGAAGGCAGGCATGATAGATGCAGCCCTCTTTTGGAAACCCTCTCTGAAGTAATTACTAGCCCAAACTGCATCACTTCGTTTTAAATTACAGATGTTGCTTCCTGTAATATTCAAGGCCTCTTGTGAAAGAAAGGTTCTGACAGGAGTCAGATCAAAGATAAGACTGAAATAAAATGAGAAGTTCAATCAAAATAAATGCAGCTTTGTTGAATCAAAAATGTTGGTTGCAATTTTTGTCAAGACAGAAGTTCTTTCAGTAGGGTGGTCATAGCAGTGCCAACTTCAGTCAAAACTAAAAAAATCAGCATGGGTTTTTCCTAACACCCCAACTGCCAATTGTTGTGAATTTACTTGCAGTTAGTATTTCTGTTTCCTTACTGTCTCACCGCTACTCAGGGTCCCCCAGGCTTTACTTCCTCAGAAAAATCAAGCCTTTCTAAATGTCTTGAGATGGAATTTTATGCATGTACACTAAGTCACGAGCATCTCTCATTGAGACTCTTGTAATAGCCTTCGCACTGACTTTTCCATATCTAATAAACTTCACGTCGCTTTTATATTTTTCCCCTGCTGTGTCATTCATATAGATATCTACATATATCTATATCTATCTATCTATCTATCTATCTATATGAAATCATATCATATTCTGCTGCGCACTTAAATCCCTTCCATGGCTTCCTACAGCCCTTTCCTATCCTTCTGCCATCGTTCCACACCCTCTCCATCTCTCTCTCTCTCTCTCAACTCTTTCCTCTGATTAACTTGAACTTCAGCCCTCACTTGGAGTTCTTTCCTCAGAGGGGTCCTTAGGGACTTCTACTTGCACCAGCCCTTTTCTAGTTTAGGTCTCCTAGCCAACTGCACTTCCCTATAGCCCCTCTATCTCCATTGTTACATGTATCACACTAATAGTTAATCAATGACTATATGTCATTTTCCACTAAACCCTAAGCTCCAGGAAGGGGGTGACTGCATTCATTTGATTCAACTCCATATTTTGAAGGATAAGTAGCGTTGATGGCACACAGCAAGTTCCCCAAAAAGATATACTTAATTAATTATTACTCTTTGTTACTGAAAGGATTGGATTTTGTTTTCAGAATGGGGTTTGCGGAATTCTTCCCCATATCTTACACATTTCACACATTAGAAACGGTCCTACCAGGTTACAAACCAAGTTCAGGGAAGAAAGATAAGACTCTTTAGGAATTCAAGTTTTTAGGGAAGATTGTAGGAACAAGGTGCAGTATTTTGGAAGTAGAGTATGTTTTACATTCCAAATAGAAAGATCTCCTGTAAGCCAGACATTAATGAATTTATATATACATTATATTTTTAAATGGCTACCTATGGGCCAAATGAAAGTTATTATTTGATTGCTAAACCAGTAATCTCAGCAGGTGGTGATTAGCAAGAAATTTCTGCTGGGTAATAATCTAAACTAGTGCAGTTATGAAGGCTTTCAGTGTCTGAGAATTTCTCCAACTTCCCCCAAAACATCTGCAAGTTGCCACCATAGGCAACATAACAACGGTGAGTATCATCCTTATAACTCGGCATCCTCATGTTCGCCTTTGCTAAGGAGGTCTAAGTTTTACTTCATTTCACAAAAAGCAGCTAAGATGTTTTAATAAAACCAAGAGCAAAATAAACCTCCTTCTTTGAGTCACATAGCTTCCAGGTACTGGAATCATAACAAAATATTCCAGAATAGGAGTCACTCCTGTAACATGTAGACTGGATCTAAAGGGTAATAAATATTAATTAAATCTTTCCCCAGGGATGGGGCTGACCAATGAGTCATGGTGCTCAAAATTGCTTAAGAACCTCCTTCCCTTACATGTCCTAAGGTGCTATCCTCTCAAAGGGACTTTGTACTCTGCAAGGCACACATCAGTAATGACATTATTCTGAGCTGTGAAACCTTGCACAGAGGAAATTTACAGGTTGAATGTGGTCAGCGGTAGAGTTTGGTATTAGAACCCCTGGAATCTCTTTGGTTTGAATGCCAGGCAGCACTCTCCTTCCCTCTAAGGAAATCAGCTTTGGGAAATTCTAACAAGAAGGCCAGTGTGGCATCTCACTGTGGCTTTTAGAAGGATCCTCTTAAGAGGCATTTACAAAAGTGGCATTCATTAAAAAGGTTATATCCTCAAGTGAATAGATCTTCTGCAGTGGAATTCAGTGATTGGTAGTGAATGGAAGTCTTGGACTTAGGTCAACAGTATTGGAGTTGGAGCCGATTCGAACATGCCTAGCTGATCAAAATCAAACTGTGTTATTTGTGATTTTCTATGGTTTTCACAGTGGGAAGTTCACACTAAAAATACTTTAGAGGTTGAATTTCATAGCCATTATTGTTTTAATTATGGGTCTGCCATCCACTGTCTCTCCATTAGGTCCATCTGGAATTCACATCAAAGGACTATAAAGATGGCCCATTGGAAATGTTTTGCCTAGGAAGTAGATAGTTTTAAATAGTCAGACTTATTAAGTTTATTCTTTTATTTCCTCTTACTTCCTAAGTGACGCAAATGTTCAACCAAAAATATTGAGATGTACTTAAATTCAGAACCAAAATTGATTTTTTTACTATTACAACTTCCAATATATTTTTAATACAAGGGCATTATTTTCTTCTAGTAGCTTCAAATCTTTAATTGACTTTATTATAATTTTAGAACTAAGAAAATTCACTCTAATGACATAATGAGATCAATGTTAAGGATGGGATTTGATCTCATCACAGAAATATTAATATCAGAGTAAAAGCAAAAAAAAAAAAAACCCCTAAAATTAATTGCATTACTTTTTCACTTTTCTACATGATTTAAGATGCATGTTTTAAAGAATGAGGTAATGCATAACACAGTGTCTGGCAAGCTTAAAAATATAACTACTGTGACAAAAATGTAACTACTGTAATTATTATTATTCAGCTTTGGATTTTATTTTATAACATTGGCTCATGATATATTGGTTTAAATGTAAATTTTAATGTTACATGTTTAATATGGTAAATTTAGCTGAGTATTTATTTAACATATACATATATACTAACTTGTATAATTCGCTCAGCTTGAGCCCTGACTTCAAAACAAATGAGGAGCAAAAAGATTTTCTGATTTTAATATGGCCAGACCTAAAGTTTTGTTTTAAAAATTCTTTATACAGTTTTATGAAACTCTCCTCAAACCTAGAGTAGCATTTCATGGATTTATTGCGCGTCAGCACAAACTAAATAGTAATGAGCTCATTTTCATAGAATGAAGCTTAATATACTTCCAGCTGTTGAAAACTTGCACAGCTGGATATTGGCCACAACAGAGCTCTCATCTGCTAGTGAAAGAAATAAATATCAATTTAAACTTGTAACAAAAGATTCTTTTTATATCTTAGAGGTAACCTTTTTCCACTGAAATCCATGTGTGTGAGTTAATGCAAAGCTAAAACATGACCAACCCTTCTTTTAATACATTTGTACCCATTTCCTTTAAGAAAATTAAGGGTAAAAGCGTCTCAATAGAGCTTATTCTGATTAGAGTATGGGGCTTTCCAGAAGGAAATAATATTTCAAACCAAGTCCCAGACACGGAAAAATTGGAGCAAATCATCCGAGGTTCTGCATGAGGCAGGGAAGAGAGGGGATGGGGCAGCTATTTCAAGAACCAGAAGATAACGTGATGCTCAGAAAACCTGATTCGGGGAAAAAAGGTGCTATGGCCAGGTATTAAAGATAGATTCATTCAGTAATATGAGACACATCCTCGCCATTAAAGTAAAGTTTACAGGTACTCAGCTGCCACTCATTCGCCCAGTTGTTACTGAGCAACCATTAGTACAAGTAGCACCTTGGGTCTTGCTTTCACACCACTTCCTGTGTTTTCATCATAGCCTCGTCCAGTGTCAGTGATAATTGCTCACTCTTGAGGTCGTCCTTGATTCCTCTTTTTCTCCCACTCTCAAATCTAACACATCATCAAATCCTGTTAATTAGGCCTTTCCACAACGTTGACCACTGCACTCTCGTCTAAGCCACCAACTACCATGTCCTATCTGAAACCTCGCAAGAGCTCTGTCTCCCTACCCACCCTGCCTATAGCTAATGGTTTACATAGCAGCAACAGTGATGCTTCTAAACACTTAAATATGAATATCTCAATCTCCTGCCAAAACCCCTCCCATGGCTTCCTCAAACACATAGGAGAGCAATTCACAATCTTTACGGACACTTACACGGTCCCACATACTTTGGCCCTGGCTATTCTATCTTTCTGACCTCATCTCTTGCCACTCTTCCCTTTTTTCTCAATGGCCCAGTCACTCTGGATCCCTTGGCATTCCTCCAATATGTTAAGCCTTGCTTCTTCCCCAAAGCGCTCCTACCTGCTCTTCCTTCTGCCTGGAATGCTCTTTCTCTATATCGCCTACCTCACAGAGTTTCTTTCTCTCTGCTGTCTCTTAGTTAAGCTGTTGCCTAGCTAATGTCCTTTGGCAATATTTTTTCCTTCTCTTTGTAACCCCTTCACTATCCAATTCACTCTCTACCTATTGCCACAGTTACCTGTCTAAGACACAAACCTGGCCAGCTCTTCCTCTGCTATAAAGTCTTTCAGTAGCTACCACTGTCTATAAAAGGAATTATACTCTTAGGACCTTAACCATCTGATCCTAACTCTTCTTCCATCCTGCTCTGCCTCTGCTTCTCAACCTTCACTTTATAATCCAGTCATACCAACCCATTCATTCTTCTTACATGCCATAAACTCCTACGTTTTTTCCTTGATTCATGCTGTGCATCACACCTGCCATGCTCTCACTTCTGTCCTTGGGAAGTTCCACACCAGGAATTTGTAGTAAGGAATAGTATGAATAATATTCATGGGAAAAAACCAACTCAAGGAGTTCCCTGATGGTGTAGTGGCTTAAGGCTTCAGCGTTGGCGCTGTCAGCGCTGCGGCTTGGGTTCGATTCCCAGTCAGGGAGCTACCCACATACCAAAAAAAAACAAAAAAAAAAAAAACAAAAAAAAAACCAACTCAAGCTAGATGTTGAAGAAGGAGACATTGGATAAGAGAGAGGATGGAGGGCCTTCTGGACAGGGTGACCACTGAACAAGGGAGAAAAGTTGGAGTGTAGCTCCTGAAGGCACCACTCCTTGAGATTTGATGAGGCTACTGGAGAATGCAGAATACAGAAACATGAAAATAAGAGCAGAGAAGTGGTATGGATGAAGTCCAGCTAGAGAAGTCAGGCAGAGGTATGGGACAGGGGCTTGTACTGATCAGGGTTCCACAGTATAGTATAAGAATTAAATAAAAATGGTGTGTATAAAGTTGCTAGCATAGTATTGGGCACATAAGTATTCCTCAATTTGCAAGAGTTGTAATTAGCAATAAAAATTTATGGTAAGTTTGTGATCAAGGTAACAATGAAAGCAATGTTCTCCAACTGGAGTAGGTGGGAAAGTTCTGGCCCAAGGCAAACACCTCCAAACCCAAATCCAAGGCATTTTTATGGATTTAATGAAATTACTTCTGAAATCTTTTTTCAAATACAACTGGTTCTAGTTTTAATTAAACTAACACAATTTTAAGGATAGTCTGATGGGTTTTCTTCTTTCTGGGATGGTTTTAGGTTTGCAAACATATCACATAAAAGATGATATTGAACATGATTTATAATTTGCTTGAAATATACTCATGACCCAATGAGGGAATTTAACTATGCCATGTGTTCTTTCACTACAAACCAAAATAGATCAGTCCAACCTTACATCTTGTGACAGAAGAGGAAAGATACACATTTAACTCAAAACTACTGCATTATAAATGTCTTCAATATTTAAATGTAAGAAGTGGCACTATTTTTTCATCAGTAAACCTTTTGTATAAAGAGCTCAAGTCATGACAAATGGTTTGTCTTCATGAATTGAAGGACATATTCTGTGAACCAGGTTGTACACAGCAAGTATAATACAAGTGCTGGCAATGTGTCTGGAATGTCTACATTATGCTAGAGTCTCACTATAGCCTTCAGACCTTAGAGACTTGTAAATCCCCAGTATGTGTCTTTCATTTTTTTTAAAGAAGCTGATTTTACAATTTTCTGGGGTCCTATAATTTTTGCATTACAAAGAGTGGCCTACTAAGTACAGTTAAAATGTTTTGAATGGATCTTGAGAGCTGCAAAAATAAAACTTGCCCTGCCTAAGAGAATATTGGAACTTTGAAATTCAGACACAATGTTGTCAGCTGGAAAGTCAAAGATAAATAAATGCACAGTGATTGCGCGAGTCCTTAAATGGGTTTTTTAGGGACAAAGGAAATCTAAAGAAACAAGATAGGCTGGTATTATTTGGAGTTTTCTTTTGTTGAACTTTTCAAAGTATATAGGCTCTCACTTAATTCCTCCTATGTGTTGGACTACTGGTCATCCATACAGCATCTTTCTTTTGCTGACTTAATATTTGTAAAAACTATCTATAGCAGAACTGGCTACGTAGTTTTCAGGGCCCAATGTGATCCAAAAATTTGGGTTTCCTCATTCCTAAGTAAGGAATTTTAAAAAGGAGACAGTAGGGAGGTCGGTCCTTCTAAGCACAGGGCCTTGTTGTACAGGTTGCATGCCAAGGAAGTCAGCTCTAATCTATAGTTAAAGAGCACTGAGAAAGGACCTGAGCTCACCATTTTACACGGTAGCCACCAAAGTATATTTAGTAGTTTAATTAAACTCTACAGTAGTACCTAACAAACATGAATTCCTGAATTTCTTAAACTCCATTTCAGTTTCTTCTAGCCAGTAAGCACTGATATTTTTCTAATTATAAGGATTAATTAAATCGTATTTGGGGAAAAGAAAGTCCTATTTTGCTCTTTATTACTTCTGCCATAAATGTTGTGTACTTATACATTGCTTTTTTAGATGCTGGCGATACAGCAGTGAACAAAGTAATGCCTTTGCTTTTTATGGAGCATATATTCTAATGGGTATATTTCATACTCTAGCAAAGACCTCTGCAATTATTATTTTTTAAAGAATAAGTAACTAGAAGAGCTGTTCTTGAAATAATTTTGCTTTTAGTTTCTATGAACTTAATTATGGTTGAGCAAAAATAAAAACAATTTTTTGGAAAACAAAATGTGATTATTTAAGGTAATTTAACTCACTAAAAACCCTTTAATTAATTTATATCATTCAATGAGTTTAATTAGAAAAGCAGGAAATTGTTGATGAGGAAATGCATGAGGACGAGGGAAATTCATTACCATTTCCATTTAAATGTGTCATTTTTAAAAAAATTTTTGCATTATTCATTTTATTTTTTCAATTACAATTGAAATTCAATATTACATTAGGTTCAGGTATGCAATGTAATGATTAGACATCTATATAACTTACAAAGTGATCACCCTAATAAGTCTAGTACCAATGTAGCACCATGTATAGATATTACACTATTATTGACTATATTCCCTAAGCTATACTTTACATCCCCATGACTATTTTGTAACTACCAATGTGTATTTCTTAATCCCTTTACCTTTTTCAACCGGGTCCCCAACCCCTCTCCCATCTGGCAACCATCCATTTGTGCTCTGTGTCTATGAATCTGTTTCTCTTTTATTTGTTTATTATATTTTGCATTTTTAAAATATTCCACATGTAAGTGATATCATGTGGTATTTGCCTTTCTCTGTCTGACTTACTTCATCAAAATAAAATAAAATACCTAGGAATAAATTTAACCAAGGAAGTAACAGACCTCTACTCAGAAAATCACGACATTGAAGAGAGAAACTGAAGAGCATACAAATAAATGGAAGCATATCCTCCTTCCTTGCTCTATAGATAGGAAGAAATAACATCATTCAGATGTCCATACCAACCAAAGCAATCACTCACTTTTTTTTATTATCATCCTTTGGTTGTTTTCTTCTTTTGATTTATGTCCAAGTGTTGGGTAAGTTTTTCTTGTTTTTATTATGTCCTTCTTCCACAGTGACCATATACAAAGAAACAAGAATCAGATGACAGTGGAATAAATATATGATACTTCTTTTTATGACAATTTTAAATTTTTCTTCCTTTTTCTCTCTTCTTTCTGTCTTTTCATTTACTACTTGATTTGGGACTGTATTCACCCATAATTTCACATTTAGAGTGCTCATTATATACATAGCATAATTCTCAGGAATCACACTGGCTTGGTAAGTATTATATTATAGAGAGAGGCTCTTTTGAGGTCAAGTGGGATTTCTTTCCCTATCATATATCCTCTGCTTGTGGCAATCCTATTGATTTCAGTCTTAGAACAGTACTGAATCTGTCAAACTAATGATTTTATTTCAGATGTTCATTCATTTAAACTTCACTCTCTTAGAAGTATTGTATTTTTTCACAGTATCAATTTATATATTTTATGTTCCTGAAAAGATGAATGAGCATTACTTAAATATCAAGAATTGACAGAAATACTATAGTTTCATATTTACTCCTAAAATTGGTTTGGAGCCTTAAGGTCTATAAAAGCAAAAAACTACCTGTCTGGCTACTTATATGCTCATTTCAGGAAATAATCTTACAATTTGCAGCATTTCCTATTGGGAGATGTAAGAACCAACCCCAACTTCTATAGCATTTTACTTCAGAGTTGACCTTGTGCATGTGGACATCCTATTTCCTGAAAGAATAGCCCAGGAATTCATTTTTAATAATGAATCTATTTAACATTCAGTTAAGAAACTACAAATGTCCCCCCAAAGCCTGCTGACCACAGTCTAAAAATATGAAATGTTGTTTGGAGGGTTTTGGGTGTGGAGTAAGACACATTTTCAGAATATTCAGTATGTCATCATCAAGTAATGTTTACAAACCCCAGCACCCTGGGGATGGAAGCAAGGTTTCGCAAGCAGATGTTAACAGTCAAGGAAAAATTATGACTGCTGCCTGCAAATATTCCCTCCTGCCTATCACTTATGTATGAGATTGTCAAGATCTCTTCTTTTCAGTGTGTGTAATTTGACTGGTTTATAGGACAGTTAATCTAACTAAAAAAAAGTGGGGGGGGGGGGGGGAGAGGAAATTGCTGAAAGGAATCCAACAAGAGCCATAAATGGCCATCCAAGAACTTCTTGCCCATTTTTATGAGTGAGTTTTTTCTATTGAAAAACACCTATCTGTGGGTACTCTAAGAATATCATTTAAAATGATTACCCTAGACCTCATTTAATGTAGTTTTTTTAATCACATAGCAACTTCAAACACATATTAACTTCAAATTCTTAGCACTGATAAATCTTTTTAGTGGAAAGAGATAAAATAAGATGAGTCTTTGCCTTGATACTTAGAGGTCAAATCTTCCCTTCTCTAGATAAAGTATAGGGTTTTTGAGACAAGTTGAGGTGGTCTTTCCAGACGGGAATGTTAGAACTATTGGATTAATTTTACTTTATTTTTTTGAATATTATGTAGAAAACATTTATGTTTCCAGGATAGAGCAAAACAAATAAAACCACAATTCTATGTGAAGAAAATGGTTGTTGCTAAATCAAGAACCACAATAACATCTTCTTTCAATGAATTAACTGGTCAAGAACAATGCTTAAAAGACTTGTACAAGTTTCCCTTAAACCTACTTTCCTTAATATTTCACTTCTATTTAACACAAGCTGAGACATTAAAGTTCTCTTGGAGACACCTGTGAAAGACATGAGACACTAATGGTGGGTTCTGATTATGTATGATGAAAAGAAAAGTAAACCAGGCAAAGAGAGCACTTATGTATGATTACAGTGTAATTGCTACTTGACTATCCTCAGTAATGGATCTTCAACACGTTTAGGGGGAATGAGGATTGGAAGAATCATTGGAGCCCCAGGAAGCTGAGGCAGTAGAAGCTGCAATGTGACCTTTCCCCTGCCAAGAGGACCTTCTTACCTGTCAAGCAGATGGCTCAAGTTCAAACAGCTTTTAGGACAGCTAGAGAAGGCAGAGCCAGCTGTTGGAGAAAGCACAGTATAACCCGCCCTGGCAAAGTCATAGCTAAGGCTTGAATCTTATTCAAAAGGCAGGAGGAGGTCTCTGCTTTCTCTGCCTTTTGAAACACAGAATTCCTTCCCCTATGGTACAGTCTTATTAAGTTTTCGGTATTGCTTTATTTGCAGTGATTTAAAAAGACAAGACATTTCATGGACAAACAATGTAAACCACACATAGACATGAAATGCTCTCGACAGAGAGGAGTTTAAGTCTGGCCTAATAATCATTTTCCCATGTAACAGTGATTTGTGTTTCGGGGGCTGATGTAATGGCTATATTAGTATTCCCTTATTGCTTTAAAAGATTCTTATGGCACTCCGACCACAAAAAGCTTTCATAAAACTAGTTTTAATTTCTGCCCACATTTTTTCTAAAATATGTATACATATATGTACATGTATATGTAAATACCACTGTGGCCAGAGGTTTTGTATACATGTAGAAGAATTCCTGGGTAGGCTGACCTTTCGAGCACGGATCTTTGACATCTTGGGCCCTGGGGGACTGTCCCGCTACTGATAGACTCAACCAAGCAATGGGGTATTGCTGTGGAAGTTGTAAACAGCGCTTCTACCTTCTGCAGGAAGGAGCAGAGTAGAAGGCTTACAGAAGCTGCCTGCCTCACTACCCTGACTGGGCCTGGAAGCTGAAAGAAGAGCAAAGGAAATAAATTGAAATGACTCAATGTCTTAAGCCATATTAAAGGGTTTTGTCCTCTGACTATGGGACTTATTCTAAATCGGTGAACAAAATTTAACCATAACTAGTGATATTGCTATCAATAGTCTGAGTAGATGATCATATTCAATGAAAATCCATGGACAACCAATAGGTACTTTCATTCTGAAAGTTTTGTTGTAAAGAGTAATTTTAATTGAATCTTTTGGGGGGAATTTTTGTTTCTTTAGTCTTATATCAGCATTTATATTGGTTGCATTTCTACACTGCAATGTGTGATATCTGTGCGTATGAAAATATCCACAATAAACAATTAAATTCAAATTAGTTAATGCAATTATTTTGTTGTAAACAGTGAAGATGTGGAGGGAGAGGGCTAAACTAAACTCAGCCGCCTCTTTTTCTTCAGAATTAATAAGAAAAAGGCATTTCAGAAAAATTTCCAGCAAAGTGAAATGACTGAAAGTAGCAGTTGAAATTTGTACTTTCCAACAATTAGGGAATTTCCTGAGTTTAGCTCATTAGAACACAACCTGACATTCTGCGCATGGCACTCAATCATTCTTCAACTGTAAACTTTCTTCAATTCTTCTCTGCAAGGAAAGAAAGTCATTTCTCATATGGTTTTGTCATAGGTGCTATTAAAGGAAAATTGTTCCCTATGAAATTGAGATTTCGCTATCCTCTAAGACTTGCCTTTTCTCTGGTATTAAATCTTATCATGCATGTGTGTTCTGTGGCACAGTGCAAAGTGGGCAAGGAGTGTGCTTTTACTAAAGAAATAAAACGTTTGCCAAACCAAGAAGAGAAAGTACGAGGTCTGTAGAATTGAGCTCCTATGAACTAAACTTTGAGGGCCTCACATTGGTTGACCTTTGGCACAACCTCATTGGAGCCTAACGAACTCTCAAGTATAAACGTTTCTTTGATGTTATGGCTCCTACCAGATTCTGTTTTGATGTGTTAAGAACAATGGATCCGAATGAATGAAGAAAAGATAAATCAAAATTCCCATTAAATGCATTATTTATAAAATAGTGATTAGTGGTTAAAAATAAAAACATTTTACCTTTCAAGTGCTTAGAGGGAAAAAATGTTTGTAAGTTATTACATTGGGGGGTGGGGGGAAGTTTATGGAATCCAAAGCAACTCCAAAACCCAAATTTGTGCAGATCACAAATAAGTTCTTTTGGGATCCAAAATAATTGGGTTTCAAAAGCGAAATGATTGTTGTGAACAAGAGTAAACATTCCAGGGAAAGTAGCCACATGCCCACTAAGGTCCATACTCTAATGTCAACTTCGTCTTGACACCAAGGAGGAGAGTGGAGTTTTCAGCAACAAGTACGCCTACCAATGGCTTGCTGAGAGAGCCCTGCATCTCTGATTTGTGCAAGGTCCCCATTATCCAACATTTGTCCATTTTCAGAGTGAGCCGGGCAGTATTGGCCAACCACCGGAAGTCTCAGCAGCTTGGTGTGTTGGCAGCAGGGGCAGAGCCATGACTACTTGTCCATTCAGCAGAACACCCAGGAGCCAAGGTCTTTTGCTTTGGCTTGTTAACAATAGAAAGTGCCATCCAAGGCTCTCCAAAGTCATGCAGGGCTACATCATGAGTCATGGTCTCATTCTTTATCCTTATTAAGTTATGCCCATCTGCTAACAAGTAGGATGAAGAAACTACCTTTGGCCTGGCCACTGGATATTTTTGCATCCAGACCCCTGAATGCAAGAAGCTTTACTTTCATCATAAAGTGGGACATGGGGCAGGGTTTGAGAAGTAGATCTGGATGTGTTCTAGTACACAAATCCCATTCATATGGTCACTAGATCAGTGTGGGTCCCAGGCAGCCAAGTGGTAACATGTCCAGAAGTCATTCTGCTGAAAGCCAAGTCTTATGTTAATAAACACTTGTTTCTTGGATGCAGGCTTTTCTTTCTTCCCTTTGCTATGATTGGAAGAGTTTTACCACCTATACTCAACTACATTTTCCTCTGCCTGGCATGCAGGTGGAATTCCAATTAATAAAAATGAGTTTGATGGGGAGAAGAAACTGGTTTTATGCTTGAAAATGGAAAATATATGTAAATTAAGGATACAGGCATACAGAAAAAATATCTTGGCTCTGCAGCAATGCACTTCGGAAAATACGAAGAACTGAACTATTAAAGGTAAAATTTCGAAGTCAATTTTTAAAAAAGTGGACAGTGGATGAGAAGATTGATTTCTGGTTAATACTGTCAGAGGTTATTTCCAAAGTCTATGAAGAAATGAAATATTATCTTTAAAAATCATCTACATGTCAGATTGACGCAATAGACATCTTGATGACCAACTCTAAATTTGCTCTTTCCTTAAGAGAACAGATGCTCTAATTGCCATGTCCTTGGGGTAGCTAAGGAGGCCTCTGGTCTCTTTCAGTTTAGTAGGGTGATCTTATTTTTTTTTGGGGGGGGGGTGATCTTATTTTAAGTTACCTGAATTGCTTCAATCAAAGTTCATTGAGGTCAGCCTTAAAAATAGACACAATCAGTAATTAACAATGTCATGTAATTCTAGGGTTGTCTAAAAGACTTCTCATGTGCCACTGCCTCTTCCTGCTCACTCTTGATACCCCCAATCCTATCACCTAAGGCTCATCCTGTTTGCTTAAAACTCTAATACCTGGTGAAAGACTAACACTTGAAGCTGCAATCAAGCATGTCTACTGATGTTTCTTGAACAGAAGTGCATAGACCCAAGGGAACGCTCATGCATATTCTTCACATCACTGTATTTTTACTACTGAAGTCCTATAACACATCATTAGTTACAAAGTCAAAACTCTTTTGTGCTGGTAATTGATACTTATTTTGGGGGGAAGTGAGATTTTTTTTCTTTTAGGGAAGGTTTTGTTTCCTTCAAGTTTAGAAACAAAACTTGTCCATGTCAATGGATGGTCCAATGGTAGGTTCTGTTTAGAGAAAGAGGAAGTTCTCTGAGAAAATCTGGAGTGAGGATGATGGGTATAGTAGAGCCAGGTTCTCTGAGTGCTGCAGATGGGGGCCAACAGCACATGGAACGCCGGACTCCAAGTGAAACCAAGAATGAATGTATGACACAGGGTGGGGACTGGAGCTAGGAGTGCAGCTGCCAGCAAAGGTCTGGGAGCAGATCCTTGGCCTTGTCTTTCCTTAAAAAAAAAAAAAAAAGAAAAAAAAATCATGCGTGCTGTCTCTCTTTCAGCAAGCTATTTATCTTGGGACTTCTGCACAGCCAGCTGAATGGAACGTGGGGCCAAGGAAATGGAAAAGCTGAATCACCAAAGTTGTGTCACTTGTCCAAGATCAAACAGAAATATACAGTAATGTCAGAGTTGACAGGCCACAGGGTTGTCAGGCTTCCTGCTTCCAGCTTGGGCCCTCAGATGATCCATTGTGCTTGGTTCCACCTCCGGCATGAACTCTGTGACACAAGACTATCTGATCGGGCCTAAAAGGAAAGGGTTTACACTTTTAAACGGTCTTACCCTCCTCCTCCCCTCCTCCCCCCTTACTTCCCTGGGGATTTAGATTCTTACTGTTTTTATTTCACATTTTTCTTCCTAAGCATGGAATTCTTGTATAAATCACCTTTATCTTCAAATTTTAAATGAGATTATGACTGAAACTGGGTATCTCGTGACCCTCTTCCCCTTGCCCTGCCCCCAACATGTGGGAAGAATGGCTTTCTGGGAAGACCTTTGCCCTATGACTTTTCACTTTTATCTACAGTGGTTAACTTCTGTGCCATTGACACTTTGGGCCATCTAATGGGCCCTAAGGACTTCTTCTCTGAATTAAGTTTTAAAGGTCTTAAAATAAAACACATAGCATTACACAGAATCACAAATAAAGCCAATTATATTGAAATGCAGTTTTCAAAATATTAAAACACCAAATTTTTTATGTAGCTATATATATGTGTGTGTGCTTTTTTAAAAAATACTTCCATTGCAAGACATAATGGCAGTTCTAATAACTATTTTAATTTTAAAATGGCAATGCTAGTAAGTGGTATGTGAATATATCTCCTGCAATGTGATATAAAAATATCTGCAATTTCTATCATTGCAGAATCATAGTTAAAATCACTGGAGTTTGTTGCTTACATTATAATTGAAGAAAAACTATAAATTGCAGTTTGAGGTTAGTGAAAATGAAGATGTCTTTTCTTAAAAATCCAAGTTCACCAGCTCTGAATTCTATCCAAGGACCCCAGGTTGAGAACGCCCGGCCTAGAAGATTTGATGCACTATTGGACCTGATATATTTTCTTGCAGGCTAGTTATGAGGACAGGTTTTAAAATGAAAGATTCAAATGAAGTATCAAATTCTTCCCCCTCTTTCCCTCCCAAATTTTATTTTTTCATATGCAAAAATATACCTAAGCACACTTAGATATCACGCCAGAGACTGGCAAGATCAATCTCAGTCATTTCCCTCTATCGTCTTGATGTTTACCCAGCAGAGAGGCTGGAACTGGGGCTACTACCTCAGCCAAGGTAACTGCATGGACTCCGTCTTGGGGGATTGATTTCCTACTTCCTCTGGCGACTCTTTAAACAAGGAGTGTGTACACTGCGCCGTTACCACATGTTTATGTAGTTTTCCTTCAAAGGACTTCTTGAAACAGATGTTGCCTTCCCATGACAGAAGCCTCTGGATGCTGTTTCACAGAGGGCAGATCGTGCTGTTTCTGACTGTGCATTTTGGGGAACTAAATTCAATTCCACTGATGTTGGTTTTTCCATTGGAACTCTTGGCCATAGGCATACGTGTACACCCACCTACTTTCATTTTCAGTCTTCCCAAGCATACATTTTGAGTAAATTCACGTTGCTTCTTTATTTTTCCTGTTCTTATTAATCCAAACATTGCTTGGCTTTTCTTCTTCTCCTTCTCCTCCTTCTCCTCCTTCTCCTCCTTCTCTTCATTCTCTTCCTTCTCCTCCTTCTCTTCCTTCTTCTCCTTCTTCTTCTTCTTCTTCTTCTCCTTCTCCTTCTTCTTCTTCTTCTTCCTCTTCTTTTTTGTAAGGTAAGTTCTCTTATTAGCTAGATGCCTGCCACTGGGTAAGCCAGCAGTAAAGGAAGAAAAATCCCCAAAGAATACAGACAAATGAATGCTTGAATGTTATAGCTATGCAGTTTCTCCTAAGGAATCAAGGAATTTAGAACATCTAACAAATGCAATGGATGCTTTAGTTATATATCAAAAACAAGATATTTCACCAAAATATATACCTTGTATATAAAGTGGATGTTGTTATTGTTTAATTGAAAGTGCTGGTACATTTCCTTCTAACCTTGACTCAGTCAGAATTGTTCTTCACCATGGATGTGGTCGTTGCTTCATGCAGTGTGTGTCACCACAGCTCTCACCCCCGGGTCTTTGCGCCACCACTTGCAGGCTGTTGACATTCAGAGATGATGTGTTCTCTTGCTCTGCACTGCTCTAGTTGGACAACACTGAGACACTTGCCAGGGCTTAGCTGGTAAATGTTTAACAACTGGCTATCCAGGGGAAACACATGCCAGATTTGTAAAATTTGCCAGTTTTTGTGGTGTAAATCCTCCCACCATGAATGATTTCAGGCTACCAAAATGACTTCACTGACCCCAGAGTTCGGAAAAGATGACTAGAAGTGGCTCTTGTAGCCTAAAACAAACCAGCTTTAGCACCTCACTCTAGACTCACTTATTCCTTATGGATTAGAGCTGCAATTGTCTGTATCTGGGGTTGCTCTTCTTTTTGTTCACACTCAATTCTATAGTAATAATCATAGATGATAAAGAGACCAAGACAGATGATAGATAGATGATAGGTCGGTAGATAGATAGATAGATAGATAGATAGATAGATAGATAATACAGCATCCAAATAAACGCTCTCTCTTTCTAACATACTCGCTCAAAGCTGACTTCTAGGACTGCAGGCAGCATTATATGGCCTTATTACAGGCAAATTTATGTTCTATTTCAATATCGTTCATTACTACTGATGTCACTTATTAAATGACCCCAGAAGCTAAATGTGACATTTGTTAGACTTTCAGGTCTTATACCTACATAGATCCAAGTCTCACACTAGCTTTTCTCAGGCTACACATGTTCCAGTTAATTAGGGAAACCAGAAAAGAATTTTTCTGAGGAAGCAGGATCTGTGGCTCTTTATCAGACTTCATGAAAGTATTATTTAGGATGAGATATTCTTCAAAAGGAACATGTCATCTTTAAAATAATTTTAGTGCGCTCAAATTTTGTTAGTTAAAATCAAAGTACATTATGTCTATAAGATTTCCCTCCCTCCAAAACTACTCAATCTATGAAAAGTGGTGTTGATATAGCATGGACCTACGTTGGCCCCTAATACTTACCACTTCTTTCCTGAGTGCTTGTAAACTCTCTATCCTGGAATTATAAAAAGGATGCTGACCAATGACTTCTAAAATCCAACCTCTTTTCTTCTTCTTTGAAAATTGGGATTGCCAGCTAAATGGTTAGGTTGCCCAATCGTCCTTTCTTTTCTCTCACTGACAAAATACAGTCCCAGACTCTAAGATCTAACTGCATATTGGATAGTGAGATACACTTCACATACCATACAATTCACCTATTAAAAGTGTACGAGTCAATGTTTTTTTGTAACTTCATGAACAGTGACTTCCATGGGCCCAAGGAACCACTAACCTATCTGTCTTTATAGATTTGTCTATTCTGGACATTTCCTATGAGTGGAACCACACAGTGTATACTCTTTTGTGATGGATTTCTTTCATTTAGCATAATATTTTTAAAGTTCATCCAAATAGTGCCATGTAGCAGTACTTTATTATTATTATTATTATTTCTTTTTTGCAGTATATTTGCCAAAAATTTTCTTCCATTCTGTAGATGGTCTTTTTTCTCTTCCTGGTTGGTGTTCTTTGGCCAGGACAAAAGTTTCAATTTTGATAAAGTCAATTTTTAAAAATATTTTTTATTTTGTTGAGTGTGATCTAATCATCTTTTACCCAATTTAAGGCCACACAGGTTTATGCCTATGTTTTCCTCTGAATTTTATAGATTTAGCTCTTACATTTAGGTCTCTGATCGACCTTGTGTTTATTTTTTTTGTATGGTGTGAGTGTGGGTCATTCTTTTATATGTGGGTGTCCAGTTGCACCAGCACCATTTGTTGAAAAGGCTATTCTTTCTTCCATTGAATTGTCTTGGCACTCTTGTTGGAGATCAATTGAACAATGAGTCAAATCTTGATTTAAGTATGTGGAAGACTTAAGGAACTTTAGGCCAATACTCAGGTGACTAGCAGCAAGCCAACTCTATTGCCAGTTCTCAGGTATTATTGAGGTTCATTTGAATTCATATACCACAAAGAAATGAGCTACGTATCCATGTCAGCCAGAAGGAGAGCTCTAATGAGGTGCTCCAGAACATTGTTATTGACTTTGTTCTGTTTAGCATTTTTTCTTTTGATGATTTGAATGAGGATGCATGTTTATTAAACTCTCAGGAAACTCAAAGCTTACAAGAGAGTTATTCAACACTGTATGTAATAAAATTAAAATTCAAAATGCTCATCATAGGCAAGAAAATTAGATTAAAATGAACAAAATGAAGGCAACCTGAGATAAATAGGAACACTTAGTTTGAAAAATCAATTATGTAAGTATTAGGTATTTGAAACTTGCTAGATCTTAGTTAACAGAATATAGTTCTTAGGTTTGGAGATTCATAGTCCCATTATACTCTGCATTAGTCTCTCCATATGTTTGGGGAGACCCGTACACAGGCTCTGGAATTCCTTTGATATCACCATGTAATTGACAAGAAGCTTAGGTAGCTAATAGGTTTTTGACAATTATTTCTGGGTAAGGTATGCCAAGATCTAAGTGTTCCTAATTACAAACAGGATACACACACATACACACACATATCTGTGCACACACATATCTGTACACACACACACACATAAACAAACACACATACATATACACCATTCACACATATGCACACTCATAAATACATATACATATGCAGATAGATGGACAGATGGATATTAATAGATAGATAGATGAATTATACCATTTCTGAAGAAATCGTTCAATGTTTTGTTGTTGATGTTCAATAATTTTATGTCTAAAAGTATTTGGTGAATTAGTCTCTCTCTGTATACTTAACTCGCTTATTTTTTTATATACATGTATGTTTTTCTATGTATAAATTAAGGACAAATCTTTTAACCTAACATAAAGTTAAAAAAAGGTAAAATAAAAGGCTGTTATTAGAAGTTACTATGAGTCCTATATGTCTACCCTGAAAAAGACTATGGAGGTACCGGAGCATTCTTTTCATCTCTACCACTATCATGCCAGGATAGCTGCTTGGTGTCTCTTTAAAGTCTTGATGCTTCTTTAAAGGTCTTAGGCAGCCCCTTCTGCCCTGTACCCCTATGAATAGTCTCAGGGATCTGAAACTTCGAATAGTTGAAGACCCTACACCTTTAAACAGAGGGTCCAGATTCAGTGTGGTTGACATTAACTTTATCCCTAATAGGGCATGACAGGAAAATACAGCCCTAAGCAGCCTTGCTTCTTGTATCCTTCAGCTTAACGAGAATGTACTGTCCAATTCTGAGTGTGAAGACATCAGAATAATGCTAATAAACTAAGGAATGTCCTGGGGAAGGCAAAAGCCACTGTAAGAGACGTGGAAGCATGTCAGATGAGGAATGCTTGGAAGAAAAACTGAAATAGTCTAGCCCGGAGAAGAAAATATTAAAGAAGATATGATAGTATTTAAATAGTAAAGCAGCTATGATGTTTTATAGTGGAATATGTAAATTTTTTACTTTGTTTCTAGACATCAATACTAGGAACCATGAATGTATTATATTTTATTAATAATTCAGACTAATAGAGAACATCCTAACAGCTGCAATGGTATGGTCAAAGAAAATTCTGCCTTGTGAAGGATGAACAAGATTTCTAAGCTCTCTAAAGCAGAAATTGGAAGTTTACCTATTGGGAACATTGTAAAAGAGATGCAAAGAATGATAGTGTAAGATCCCTTTCAAATATAAATGTCTCTAACTCCCTCCCTTTTCTCATCTAGCCACAGCCAATATCGTACATGGCTTCTCTCCACAATGATATCAAAACTTACTCATACATCCCCAAACCATTTTTCAAAATTAGTAGAACATCTGGTCTTTGGTTTTCTATTATATCCAAGGAAGAAATCCATTTCATTTTATAAAAATTTGAGTGGCCTAGATTTAAATTCTCATTTAACGAAACCCACCCTCCTTTTTTCCTTCCATTTACAAGGGACCTTCTGATAACCACTTCTTGGAGGCCTGGTGGTTAGTCTACAAACACTGGTTCTGGACCCCAAGTTATGCTGTTAGGTTCTCCACCCCCACACCCCCTTCAGAAGTGCAGACCAGCCTGTCCTTGGGAGTGGGGTGAGCCAAATACCTGCTTCTTCCTGAAATGTATTACTGGGGAAAACAAAAGGCCACTGTTTTTAAATTATATCCCAATTGGTCTAGATCAACAGTGCCATATCTAGTAGCAATGCTTAGATCAAAACATTTATATTCTGATATGACCAGTCTCATATATATCCTGATTGTGAACAGAATATAAAGAAGGAATCATCCACTCTTTCTGGTTCCTAGGCTCGTTTCAATTCTAAATCTCTGATCCCAGAGTACTAGAGTACAAGTCCTCCTATAGAAAAACACACACAGAGACACGCACACACACACATACATACATACTTCTGTAAGTTCAATAACAGTATGACTCTTATTGTTTTACTATTATTTTGTTTTTAGTTTGAGATGTCAGGCTTCATATATTCATAAATTGTAAAATAACTTTTCTAAACTTTTTTTTCATGCACTCTAGCCCTTTTTCTCTTAAATATGTTACACAAAGTATTAGTTACAGATTAGTAGCAGGGAAGAAGAAGCTCTACTTATTCTCATGGCTGTCATCATGAAAATATAATGAAATGCATTTGTTTCTGATGGAGGAATCAATGTTGATGCATGTCCTTCAAATGATTTGAGCGAAAGGGAGTGTCTGTCACCTTTCTCCCTCCTGCCGCTAACATTGAAAAAAAGCATTAAGCAAGAGACGTTTTTACATCCTCCAGTTGATGAAAGGAGGAAAGTTGGCATGTCTTAGGCAATTAATCTCAAAGGATGGGTAAAACTTTAGATAAGAGGCCCAAATGATTTCTTTTTTCAATCTGGAAACAGCCTCTACAGACATATTTATAATCCATAAGGCAGGAACCAGAGAGGAGATCATCTTTGAAATATGAGAGTATACATATGCATCATCAGTTTAATAGTTCCTCCTAAAAAATATATTTTTAAAAACTCTTGGGAAAGCAGCAGGATGAGGTGCAAAGAGACTTGAATTGTCACCCCAGCAGGGGTAATTCCTAGCTCTGTGATGTGGAATAGGTTACTTAACTCCACAGAGCCAGTTTTATCACCTGTGGAACAAACATGTTTTTACGTCACAACATAGGATTATTGAGAAGATTGAATGAGTGAATATTTATAAAGGGTTTGGCATGATATTAGACTCTAGGTACTTGCCTATCTTCTGCTAATAGAAATAAGCCTTTGATAATAAAGAAATTAGGTAAATTAGAAGTGACCTAATTTCTTTATTATCAAAGACTTACTTTTTTAAAACATTTTTATGATTGAACATACTAGTTCTAAAGGTAGCACGAGTATTTGTGGTTCAAAACAAAAATAATGCTGTGTAGTTTTGTGAGTGCATATTTATGGACATACACACATATTCATACTCACATATAATTCATTTAATAAGCAGAAAAATAGTGACACTCAAAAAACATTGAATGCCTTCCATGTATGTCTTTTAATATCCCCCAAGTTATCACATCACGAACTTGATAAGTTTGGACTGTGAAGTATAAACTTTCATGTCATAAACTCTTCAATCCCACTATAGGCACAGAAAGAACACATCTTGTCCCAGATGGTAGACAACCTTCCCAGGAAACTCACTCAAAAAAGATGTGTCCATGGGTTATTTGTTTGTTCATTTCTTTTTTTCTTTGCTTTCAGTTTTATATTCCGCATATGAGTGAAATCATGCAGTTCTTTGTTTTTTCTGTCTGGCTTATTTCACTTAGGGA
>PVJL010007745.1:0-74391 GCA_004026885.1 Lyroderma lyra | reverse complement strand
GGGGGCAAAATGGTTGGAGATGAGATACATATGCTGTAAAGCTAAAAATTAGTTGCTGCTCCAAGGAATTGGTTAAAAAAAGGAATTTGGTCCTTATGCTAACTTTGCCAGAAGAATCTAACACTTTTATTCTTAGCATTTGAAGATCATGGATGATATTAGTCTGTCACAAAATGATCCTATGACCATTTCCAGAAAGTGGAAAAATGTAGAAATAGAAAATATTACGATTTTATTTTGTTCCAAGTCCTGTTGCTATCTGTGGAAAGCAGTGTTGCAAGCAAATTAATATCTAGATGAATTATGACATGAAATATTACTTTTAATGCTCTATGCATAGATAAGTTTGGTAATAACTAAACAGGTTTGGCATCTGGCTTCCAGACTCACTGAAGATTCCGTCGTAACATTTAAAAACTATATGTGTATGCATACCTTTTAAAAATATGAAAACATTAAATTTTGTCAGTTATTTTAAAAATAAAAAATTATAGTTTAAGCTTTTTTTCAAATAAGAAGCTCCATTTGAATAGTCACCAATTGTTTATCCAATGACTAATAAAATATATTTTGTTTTTATTTTTGCTTTAGATGAATTTGTATATATAGATGCAAAAAGAAACCAAACAGTGCTACAAACAAAATATGAGTAATGTCAATAATTCCCAAACATCAAATAATATTCAGTGAACTTTGACACATGCATTTGATGATTCTTTATTTAATAGCGGTTCTCAACCTGTGGGTCACGACCCCTTTGGGGGTCGAACGACCCTTTCACAGGGGTCACCTAAGACCATCGGAAAACACATATCAGAGATTTACATTACAATTCATAACAGTAGCAACATTACAGCTATGAAGTAGCAACGACAATAATTTTATGGGCGTCACCACACCATAAGGAATTGTATTAAAGGGTCGCGGCATTAGGAAGGTTGAGAACCACTGCTTTATTAGATTAAGAGATAAAAACACCATTTTCTATCTTTTGAGTTTTGTTTTTTTTTTTTCTTTTTCACTATCTAGACTAAGTAAGAGACAAATATGGCCAACTATAGTTGATTAATTTCTTAATTCTTTTCAGCACATTTTTTTTTGTCATTTTAATCATGTAGAATTTTTAGAGGTCAGTGAACATAGATCCTATAGCAATATTCATACATATACTTGGAAAATACAAGATTATTGTCCTCTACTTACCCAACATCAAACATATTGTCAGGTAAGTTTGATGAAGAAGGTAATGTTTTAGCCTAAGAATGATAATTTTGTAAAAAAAACATATTTTGTAGCCTCAGGTGTTTGGCTCACCTAGGCACTTGCATGTTGATTGTTGCTGCAATTTTTTTGCTCTTAGCTCTTGGTAAAGAATAAATAAAAGGTTCCTGTTAACATCTGTTTATCATATCTTCTCTTACAGAACCACCTACAGATAAATTTTCTGTAATACTCATGTATTAAAGCAAAAAGAAGCACAAAAAGAAAATACAGGTAAGTGGTTGGAAGGGAGGGAGATGAAATGTAGAGCAGGTTGAGCTATATACACTCTAATTCAAGGAACCAAAAGGAATGCTTTTAGATAAACTCACTTTTGATAGAGACATGGTCAAATAAGGTATTCCTTTTATGTTTTATTTTTTTAAAGCAATATGTACACAGATCTATCTTTGGAAGAGAGGAATCTAATACAGTTGGCTGTCTTAGATTTCTGTTGGCTTTGGGGAATTGAGCTAAATGGAAGTATACATTTCCTAAAATATATCTTGTCTTGTGCCACATTTACTTATACATTTAGATTTTATTTATTCCACAAATAGATATTGAGCACCTATTATGCACTAGATAGTGTTCTGTGAAAGTGGATATACAAGTTAATAAAACGCTGATCAAATCTACGTTAATGAAGATGTGAGAGTATCATTCAAACCTAATTACTCTTTTTCATAATTCCTTTCATTGTCGATTTTTTTTGAGCTTCTAAGTTCCCCTAAATGATAAATCTACTTTCAGTGTTGCCTTTTCTAATTGAACCCAAATACCAATATCACTGTCACGTAAGAGTCTTGCTCTAATGTACTAATTACATTTCTCTCTCTTTCCCAGGCTAAATCTCCCCAAATCCTTCACATACTCTTCAAATGTCTTAAAGTTTAAATTCCTTCACCATCTTTGTTATGCCTCATTTTTTTTTAATTCCAAAGTATGGCTGCCAAAAATGACTAACATTCCAACATCATGCACTTAGGAATGGAGATGAAGTGTCATCTCCCTTGATCTAACATTACTGTATTTGTTAGTTGTTTGAAGAAATGATGAGTTCCTGATTCAGTATGCCTCCTATCCAGTGTGAAGGATGTAAGGGAAGGCAGTTTTTCTGTCAAACACAAATAGACTCTTGTGACCGAAATGAAACCCAGAGAAGAAAGAAAACAGACTTTCTCTTATCCCAGAATATGTGTTTACCTGTATTGCTCTCCACTTAAAACTTCAGTAGATTACATTTACATGCAAATTTTTAAGTATTCTTTTTTATGTTTTAAGGCTTCTTGTATTGTCAATAAAATCACTAATAACCTTAGTTCTCTCCACTTAAGTTCTATCACATCCTACTCTTGCACACCCCCACCCCATTTCTAGCCACGTTGCATAAGGCTGTAAGCACCATGAGCACGCAACTTACATTTGTCAGTTTCTCTTCTGTGTGGGGGGTTCCCTACAGTCTTGGTAAGTAGGCAGTTGCTTTGTTATGTATTGATCTTGCAACAATTTACTCCAAAACTCAGTGGCTTGAAACATAAACAGTACTTTAGCTCATGAATTTGCTCTCACAGACAGGAGTTGGTGGGAATGGCTCATCACTGCCCCGTGTGGCTTCAGCGGGTGCAGGCTGATTCGGTGTGAAGGATACATGTCAAACACAGCTTACTCCTGCACCTGTTAAGTGGGTGCAGGCTGTCAGTTTGGGAGTCACTTGGGTTGTTGTGCCTTGATTCTTCTCCACAAGAGTCTTTTCACATTGTCTCTTGGGCTTCCTTACAGCGTGGGAACTGGGTTTTGTAGCAAGTATTCCAAGAGACAGAAAGTAGAAGCTGCCAGTCTCTAAGGCCTAGGCCCAGACACTAGCACAACATAATTTCTGCTATGCTGTATTCATCAGAGCAGAGCCCTCCTAGATTCAAGGGAAGGTGGAGCAGAGATTTTGTATCCACTTCTATTCTGGGACAGAGATTCTTAGATGTTATTGAGTGGATGATTATTTAATGTCTCTAAATATTCCTTGCATTTTCCATATCCTTGTCCCTCTACTCCCCTATTCCTTCTTCAAGGGATGACTATATATTTGTATTTCTCTTAATCCTTTAAGGAAGGCCTTTCTACCAATTCCATATGCCAACATCTTATGTACTACAACCATGAATGTAGTTGTGTTTCCTTTCCCTTATTTTCCTGTGTGTGTGTGTGTGTGTGTGTGTGTGTGTGTTTGATGACTGTATTATCACTAATCACAATATGTTTTGCTAAATTATTGAGTGTGTTACTGACTCTTCCATTAAACTTTGAACTTCTTGAGGTTAGGAACAATGTTTCATTCTGGAGGTATGCTTAAATCAATGGAAAGATGGAGCTTCTCCAAACAGAATGTAGAGAAATTGAGTGAGTCTGTACACAGCAAGTACAGTAAGTTACACTTGTAGCAGAAAGTAGAATTTCTACCATTTGTTTAAAAGAGGTGAACTCACACAAATGCTGAAGACTCTTTAATCCTTTGTGGTTAATAAGTGGATTGACAAAATTTTAGGAATTGTAAAACATGAAAATGCTTTTCAAAAATTATTAAATGATTTTTTAATACCTTTAATAAAAGTCTTTATGTTTTCTAATTCTTCTGCAGTGGGGTTAAACATGAAGACCGTGGAGAATATCTCAGAGACTCTATATTGTCGAAATGTTTCAAAATTCTCTCTGGGGAATGGGTTATTCCAAGCCATGGACTCACGTACTTTCCTAGAATAGTTGATCAAATCTCATTTTTTCTCAGGTGAAGGAAGATCCATCACATGGTAAATGGCCAAGGTGACTCTTCACATGTAAGAAGGCAATTTCCAGGAGTTACCTGGCACAATCAACCATTTATAGACAGTCAATCCCTCACTTTTATTATACAAGTTACTGGAATAGGAAAGCCTAAATCTTGTAACTGAGAGGGACTAAGGATAAGGGGTGGAGATTAGGTTAGATCATGGTGAGAACAGGAATGGGGACCAAGTGAAATGCAGAAACAATTATTCTATTCCTACCTTAAACTTGAAACACAATGTTTTAATTATAAAGTTGAGGTGGGATTCTAACTACAAGTAAAACATCTTAGTTGCAGGTAAAATGCATCAACAAAAAATATTAAAAAACTAGTAGATATCTCTTTTAATCCTTCCTATCTGTCATGTATCTATCCATGTATCTATCTATCATCATCATCTATCTATCATCTTCTACCATCAATCTATGTCTATATCTACCTTAAAAATAGAAAAGGAAAATAAGAGGACTATTTTTCACTTCCTAAAATCTGCTGACTTAATGGAAACATTGCAACCAATGGTCTATGAAATGAGAACCTTTGCACAATTCAGGGAGCTTTACAGGGACTGATGTTGACATTCTGTTTTCAATGCTGCACTTGACTATGTGAGGTTCTGTGTTTCCTAATAACAAGAAAAATATAATTGCATTATTTCTAATTTTTTGGTGCCCGTTGTGCAAGTATGCTCTGCCTTAAATATATTAATTCAGAGTTTGAAGAATTGTCCCCAAACTTCCTATGAATATTTTGGATGTAGTTCAAACGATCTTTAAAAACTCGTGGGCTCAAGCATAGCAAATGAAACCATGAGGTAATTGGTTAATTGCAGGTGAAATTGGCCACTCACCTCTTTTACTGAAAGAGCAATTGACTAATTGCACTTCTGAATGCTCTAAGAGAACAAATTGTTACTCAGTTGTGGAGTGACACAGATTTGGTGGGGTTGCAGAATCTTAGGTGGAAAGAAAAGCCATACTATAAGTATATACATTCCCTAGCTTTGTAAACTGAGATGACCTAGAAAGAGTAATCACCCAAAGGAAATGACGAAAGTGTGGAAATGATACCAAGGCAGAAAGGAAAGTACAAGATGAACTCAGAACATGCTATTTTGTCAGAAAGCAATGACATACTCAAAGAATGATGAGAACACCAAAATAACACAAAAGCCAACTCTATGAGCTCCCCACTGGATGGGGAAGAGATACACTGAGTATCAAAATTATGGCCCAATAAATACATTAGGAAATCATAAATTCATAGTGATAGATTAAATAAATCAACTCACTGAAACTTTGATAAAGACTGTCACTATAATATTTACATAGTTTCATGGTACCTTCTCCTCCCACCCCCAAATTCTTACCAGTCAGAAAGGGAAGATGTGTAATTTTACAATGGAGAAGCTGGCAGATGTCACCTTAAAAAAGTGATCAACATGTATCATCAACAACAGTGGGACAAATTAAAACAATGTGACACTTGATGAAATGCAATGAGAAGAAAACAAATACTCCTGCCAAAGAAGCATAACCTGAATCTAATAATGAAAAAACATTTGACAAACCCATAAAGAGACATTCTACAAAAACCAACCAACCAACAAACAAACAAAAAACAAAAACAAAACAAAACTTCAAAGATATCAAGGTAAAAAAACCATTGAAAATTGAGGATTTTTTCCAAACTGAAGGACACAAGGCATGACAACGACAGTCAATGCCTGATTCTGAAACAGTTTTTTTTTTTGCAAAACATTCTTAGGACCATGAATTAAGAAAAATAATGCTCTTTTTACTGTACTTTTGATTTTTCTGTACATTTGAGATCATGGAAGTTTCTCTTCTCACCATTAATAGCTCTCATTTCTTTCATTACTTCTTGGCATCTAAAACGAGTCAGTGGATTTGAAAGGATTTTAAAGGATTGCCTTGTCATCAAAACACATTAAATATTTTAAAATATAGTAAAACAGCTCAGTAGTTCCTACTTTGCACTATTTTCTCAGAGAAAATAGAAGTATAATTTTAGCTAGAAGATGCAGAACTTCTTTGTGCTAAATGCTCACCATTCAGTTTTTCAGTTTTAGAAAAGACTTTCTTTACTCTTAAACTTAAAAATTATTAGTTTTAATTTAGGTCAAGTAATGAAGATTGCTATTTTATTAAGATTTGTTGTTGTTTGTTGTTTGTTTAGTTTTTAAGTGGGTAGTTCCCTGGCTGGAAATTGAACCCAGGTTTCAGCGTTGAGAGCGCCGAAGCCTTAGCCACTACACCACCAGGGAACTCCCTATTTTATTAAGATTTTGACAAGCATGTAAAAAGTCCAAGAGTCATTCTTTTATTCATCCAAGATACAATGACTCATTTTTTTTCCAGGTACTGTGGATACAGCAGTGAATTAAACTGATGCCAATCTTTGACCTCTTGAAGCTTACATTCCAGTAGAAAAGATAATAAACAAGTACATTATGTTATATTTTTCAGATATTAATATATGCTCTGTCAAGAAAATTAAAACAGGAAGGAGAAAGGGAATTGTAGGGGCCTGTGCAACTCTAAGGGAAGTGGTCAGAGATGACATTCCTGAAAGGGAGACACTCAAGTCAAGGCCTGAAGAAGGTGAAGAACCATGCCACATGTCCACTTGGGCCCCAAGTGCAAGTGCAGACAATGTTCTGTGTCGGTTAATGTGGTATGCTTTAACATGTTTCTGGTTTGGATGAATTTGGCAAAGTTGGAAAGAGACTGCTGATTGGATTTCTCCATATGTATAACAAGGACATGAACTCCTGCCTGTGGGGATGGATGCCATTTTGAAAAAAAAAAATACTTGAAAAAAAAATCTCTTAAGTACAAATGTTAAAGAACCCTGCATAGGACAAAAACATGCAAAAATCCAGGGAAAAGTTGGGGAGTGAGTTGGTACCATAAAAAATGGGAAAGTCTGAGAGAAAAAAAAGGAAGAAATGAAGGGGGAGAGAGAGAGAGAGTGCGAGGGAGCGAGGGAGCAAGAGACTGACAAAAAATTGGAAGGGTTGGGGGAAGAGAAGGACGAATGTTAATAGATAATAAGCCAAAGGGAAGAAAAACACCTCAGGTAGGGCAGGGTAATGCTCCTCTACAGGGCCTAATGGTATTTCAGGTTTTATAGGCCAAAAGAGACCTCCATCTCAATCACTCAGCTGTCTTCCTAACATGATGGCAGCTACTGGAATACATGAATGAAAGTGTGTACCTGCGTTCTAATAAAACTTTATTGAAAAACACTCATATTTACATTTTTTATATCACAAAACATGGCACAAAATATTTTTCTTCATTTCACATATTTGTTCAATTATTATTATGAACGCTACAAAAACAAAAAGCTGGACTTGGCCCTCGTACTGTAGTTTGCTGAGTCACCCATGTAGATTATGTCAATCAATAGGATGCAAGGCAAAGTGGAAAAGAATTGGATAAAGTACCTTATTCTGTTTTGAAAACTGCTTAGTTCTTTGACTTTAAGCAAGATTCCACCTCTCAGTGCTTTACTGTTTTAACTGATGAATCAAGAGTGTTGAAATAAATGATCATCGTACTCTTTCCTTGCAATAAATGTTGTTCTATTACCTTTCAGAACTAAAAATGGATGTCTATAAAACAAAAAAAAAAAAACAGTTGATTTCAATTAAAGGTCATTGTTTCAGTTGTATTCTTCAAAAATCTCTTCTTAAGACAACAACATTTCTCACCCTTTGTGTGTAGAAGACAGTCCTTTTGGTCCTTTGGGGAATGGATGTCACCATGACTTCAATGACACCTTGCTGGGAAATCTCTGAAGTGATCACTCTCAGTGCAATGAGCAAGGCCACACAGGAGGCAAGATCACTAGTTAGTTTCTAAATAAAAGTCAATTTTAAGTAGTGGTGAAAATTCTCATCCGTAAGTGTTCAGCGCATGCATTTTGGTGTAGATTTCTTTGAGAGGCCAGGTTTGTTAAGGGGTACAGATTTTGATTTCTTATTTCACTGTTTTTTGGACTGATTTCAAATTTATACATGTAAGCAAGGAGTTATTTAGAGATATTTCAGTCTAGAAAGATTAATATAATTTAAAATGTTAATTCTATAAAATATATGGTGTTTTTGGTAGCAGACCCAATATATGAAACTGATTTATATTGTGTTGCCAAAGATGACCCTAATACCATCTCTTATTGTACTCCCACATCAAGATTTGGAACCTGTTTTCTTGCCTCTTGAACCTACTCTGATGAATGAATCAGTGTAGGAGGCCAATAGAATTTCAGTGGAAGTGGCACTGTGTAAACTTTGAGGCCAAACTTCATCTGCAGCCTGTAATTTCTCTGGATTGGAGTTCTTAGCTGCCAGGCAAACAGACAGACAGACAGACAGACAGACAGACAGACAGACAAGCACAAATGCCCACCGACCCTACTGCAGAGATAACATGGAGAGACAGAGAGAGAAAGATGGGTCAGCCTTCCCCAGCTGTCACAGCAATTCGAACAAAGAATCACACAGGTAAGTCCGTTCACCTTGGGCATTCCTGCTAGCCCAGTGCCCCAACAGGACCTAATCTCTAGCTGATAACCTTGCTGAATGCAGTCAATGAATATCTCCAGAAAATGCCATTACAAACAGAAGCAATACACGATCAAGCACGACTGCCCCTGAGATTCCCAGCCTTCTGGAATCTTGAGCAAATAAAACATTTCTGATCTTTAGCCACTGAGTGTATGGGTAGTTTGCTGAGCAACGGTAGATAACGAAAACAAACTTTACCATACTAAATTTCGTAATGATCAATTATACTACTCTCTACGGGTTAGGGGACTATACAGAGCTTATAGTTGAACTAACTGCTTTGTAATAAAACATGCTGAAAATGGAATATAACACAATATGTCTTGGTTATTTAAAAAATATTTATTGCTCTTTAGGCAATATTTCTTGCTGGTTAATAGAATTGATTTAAAATGAAATATAAGTAATAATGAAGTAGCATATACAACATTATAAATTATTCACAATAAATTTACCATGAAGCAATTATGGTTTATTATTATTAGGATGAGACATTTGATCATCATGACAATAAAAATGCTATTACATTATTCTGCGGAATGTAATGTTCATTCTCTAAATAAATATATTTTAAAAATAATTGTAAATCAAGGAAAGACAGAGGCTTGTTTAATTCATGCAATATTGAAATTGAAAGTATTTTTCCTAATGTTAGGGTAAAATTGCACTATAGAAAACTTTATTTATAATGGCATGGACATTTAAATTTAATTTAAATCCTAGATGATTTGAGGTTAATCGAATGTTTTCTTGATGCTCTCTCTTCAGACAAAAAAATCCAGGAGTAGCTACTTAAATGGTGACCCCAATGGATGTTAAAAAATTAGTACATTTTTGCAAGCACTCCTGGTTTGACTGCTGAAAGTTCATCATTCTATGCAGCATAAGGTGGTTTAAAAGGCACACTGATAAGGCCTGGATTCAAATCCATTTCTGTGCCCTTTGTGTTCTTGTCTCCCCCAAGCCAGCACACAAGCCTGCCTTTCACTAACCTCTGGCACGCCACCACCAGCAGTACAGCGTGTGTTCCCTCGGGGTCCCCAGGCTTCCTTCATTAGCATCACCTGTGGTGTGCTCCCTTCGGCGCTGCCCCACCATGATGTACACCTGCTTCTTGTGCATGCAGGTCAACAAGGCTCAGTGTCTTGGGGCTCTGGGGAGTCCATCGGGATGCCCTAAAGCCAGGACTAAACCCCTACCATCTCCAGTGAGCTGACTGTAGCCTGTAATTCTTGGTAAGGGGGCCTCAGTGATGTGGAATTACAGTGATAAACGTGAACCTGCCCAGATCCGTGAGACAGGGGCCCAACAAATTAAGTAAAATGGCTGTGTCCGTTTCCAAAATGTATTTGTTTTTACCCGGATAATGAAGTAAAGGATTTCTGTGCCCTTTTCCAGAAGAAATATGTTTGTTTTCACATTTAGATTGCTCTAAGCCTTCTGCCGTAATTCATGGAAATCGCACACATTTTAGTTTTGTTTCGTTTGGGTCATAATATATTTTTAAGCACAAATTTGACCTAAGTGCAGCTTCAAAAATATTCAAGGTCATGTTTTTCTCTAAAATATTTCAACGATTCGATATATGTTAGAAGAGTAAATGTGGTAATTTAAAATAAAAATAAATATAGCAATGAATCATACAAAATGTAATGGATGTCTTTTACTGAACAATGAATGAAATGTCAGTGGCTAAACCAAAGGAATTTTAAAAGGCTTAATTTGTGTTCTCAGGACCTCACACTTTCCTTTTTCATTTATTTTTTTTCTTTGCCAAGAAGAATTGGCTGTGACACTTAATGGGTATATTTTGCTGAAACTAAGTTCTTTTAATGTCAAGCTATTATATCTCCTACATGCAGAAGAGAAATGATGCCAAGACTTGGAACAAGTAGGGACATATTCTTTAAACAGAAAGACACGAAGAAAGCCTCGTGTTGATAGAGTGATATGTTGAAAGATACGATGTGTGGAAAGCTTTCAATTCTGAATCTACTAGACTAAAGACAATGTTTGAGAAAAAATGGTATAGATGAATACTAATTCTAAAAACAAGTCTCTGATCTCCTTGCCCCATTTCTAAGAACACCTACTTTACCTATAGGAATTTGACTACAAGAGTGGACAGAAGTATTGGCTTAATTATATCAGGTTTTGCTAAAGATTTAGAATATAGTAGTCTATTTCAGTTTCTGTATTTTAAAGTAAAAGAAATACAATTTTCATGTTCAATGACTTCCATTTGTGATGGTACATATGTGTAAGAAAGAAACACCCACCATAATGTAAAAGTTATTAAATTTCAGATTCCATGTTCAGAATGAGAAACTGAGACCCTGAAATAAATTACCCAGGGTTATTTTATTCCTAGAGATTAAACTCTGGTCCCCTATTTTCAGGCTAGTGCTATTTCCACCACAATGCACCAACTCTCTTCACTGACTTTAAGTCTCTCAATGTCGGATGGGAATGGCAGTTGGGTTTTAATAACTATCAGTCATATTGGAGCTCAAACCTGCATATACTTCTACAGTGTATAATGGATGTTCTCTTAGAAAATGGGCAGGAAATCATGCCGAGTTCTAGATTACCAAGGTCAGACCGTGCAGTTGTGGTTAGAAAGGAGTTCCTTCAACACATGCCATTTTAGTCACTGAGGGTCATAGCCTATTTAGAAGTTTTTCAGATAAAGAAATAGGATACTTAGACAAGGTTTTAACTCTGTGAAGAGCAGAAGGAAACAAAAATAGAACACAAACAGAAGTTTGCACAGGTTGTAGCATTGCACTGTATCAGAATACCAACATAGTGATCAAACTAGACCATCAATCAAATGTTTTTTCTTGGTTGTGTTATGTGTAAAACATTGAAGTAGCATATTTCAAAATATGCTTTGTATAATGTCAGTGCCTTAGAATATTAATGGGTTTTAAATGAAAACAAAGGCTTTCAAATTTAAATACACTTGAGAAAAACTGCATACAATATCCCTTCCTTTATATTTACAAAGCACACGAGCAAATGAAAGGTTCTGCTAAGTGGGTAGAAAAGGTATCGTATCTATTTATCCTTGTTTTACCAAGTATGATACTTTCAAAACTTACTTGGCCATAGGATCTTTGTTTGTGCAAATAATAGCATTTTATCAAGGACAATGGACAATGTGGAGGTAGCACATAGCTTACATTCTAAAAAGCAGAAGCAAGAGTCGTTATCCATTCTCAAGGAGAAGTGTTGCTTCAGATCTCTTTCCTGAGAACAAAAGATATACCAAATAGCATTTTAGGATGAACGTCTCTCCTGCAGTTTCCATTTTTCTTTTCTGAACCACTACCCCCCGAAAATTAAAAACCCACACAAGATTATTTTTTTCATAAAAACATTAAATGTGGCTACTAGAATAAGAAAAAGATGAAACCCACATCTTGGTTTCATTTCTTATGAAGGTCACTGCAGCTGTCAGGAGAACCAATCACTTCAAGTAAGATTATGTGTTATCCTCAACCACACACACACACACACACACACACACACGTCCGTTTTATGGTTACACGTATAAACGATGTGTGGCAGGACTGGATGAAGCCAAGCGCCTGGAATTCTGTTAGGCTACTTAGGATGTTTACTTCACTTTTTGCCCCTGTTCGTATGAAAGTAGAAGAGCAGGTTTCCTGCATAAAAGTGAAAAACCAACCAACCAACCTCTGAGACAAAGCCCCCTGTAGAACTGTGTTCAAGAGAAGAAGATAAAAAAGAACCAGGCCAAAGGGATCTGTAAATGGGTCCTAAGAGCTGGTCAAGGGGTCATTCTTGCTAGTTAACTCAGAGATATTGCCAATAGTCACCCTCATTTCTTGCTGATCTGAGGCTTTAGCTAGGAGGGTCTCGTTAGGACATAAGCATTAAGCCTTGTTCTGTAAAGAGCACATTACAATACATTACTTTAAAATGTGTAAAGTGTGATTAGAAATCGTCTTTCCTGTATAAGCTGCAAAGCACAAGGGTGGGAGTGAATACATCTGCCTGCAGAGTCTGCAAATTCAAAGCTCCTTCTGTTAACCCACGGGAGAATGGACAGAGGAGCGAGTATTTGTTGGATATTGTTTCACATCCTAACTTCTCAGTTCAAATGTAAGAGTGATTTCTAAAGAGATAGGAGGTGATCTTAGATATGAGACTTAAGTAAATGCTACCAAACAATCACCATTATTATTGAGTTGTAATTTCAGAGTCAACCGAATGGTTTCCCTCTGCCCTAAAAGATATATATTTACATTTGTAACAGTTCACCCGGCAGAGAGCTATAGCTTTGTTTCATGCACAATCTGATCATAGGAAAAATATGGGCACTGAAGTGGAAAATATTTTTGTAGTCTTCTGTGCCAGCGTTGCCTTTTCCTGTCAAGTTGCACACGCGCATGTCCACAACGGGAGTGCCGTTGCCAAGCTGTGTTTTACATCCTTCCAGAAAAGGACTATCTACTCTGCTGCTAAAGAGCGTTCCCACGGCCCGGCCCGGCCCGGCCTCCTGCCGGGCCGTCCTGCGGGTCCGTTTGTTCTGTGGGGTGTCCTGCAGAGTGATGCATGGCAGCAACTCTCCGGGCTGGGGCTGAACGGGAGCCATCCATCATCCCCATCACTAGACCCGAGGACCTTATGGACTGGGAGTAAATTACGAAGCCAGGAGGAAGGCGATCATTTTTGCAGAAGCAGCTATTTTACGTTCTTGTTCTCACCACCCTTCCTGCCTTTCTTGTACAGTGTCACGAAAGAGTGAAAAAGCCACAGGACTGGTGTTTGCTCTTCGGATTCACGCCGAAGGAAGAACACACAATCAATAAAAATGCTCTTAACAAGCCCGAGATGAACGGGTCCTTTTCTTGTTTATTTTGAATTTCAGATGTGATTTGCTGTTGACCTGCTGTTAATGCCACTAATGCTGTGAGTGTGGTATAAACGCATCAACCTCACCATGTGGGATGATTTAAACTTAAGTGATTTGAGATCACTTAAGGTGTCACACACCTGAGCGAATGGCTGTCCTGTAGAGTCAAACCAGATAAGTTACTCCTCTAACACCCTCCCATCCCTCGGCTTCTCTCGCAGGTGGAAGTGTCCATTCATGGCTGAAAACCTGCCTTTTCCTGGAATTGACCTAAGTTTTTATGTTATCCGAGTGAATTTAGAATCAACTGAGCATTTGCCATATGGAAAAACAGGATTAGGGAATTTCAAGAAAAAGTGACTTCCCCGATATTAATTAAGGGAAATTGAAATGGAAGATAATGATCAAACCTTAACATTGAAATAGATCTAATACATAACCAATTTGAATATTGATTCTTCCTCCAGGTATTCTATAGTTTTACAGTTTGATCTTGTAAAACCTACTAGTACGGATCTGTTTCAGCTTATCTTTATTACATACACATTGAGTATTTTCAAACAGAAGCGTTCTATAATGCTATCATGGGCACTTACTATTCTTTAATAAAACCTTTAAATCTAAGAAGTGATTATTTAATTTACCAGGAGGAGGTAAATAGGCTGACTATGAAGACTGATTTTCTTTAATATAAACCATGTGGTGACATTTTAATATAGTTGCTTTGAAATGGGTCAAATAATAAAACAGTACATGTAAATCAACAACACAGAAAAGGTAATTGAAATTACTACTTTAAATTTAGAAAGTGTATTGTTTTTCATGGATAATAAGACATTAAAGGAAGCATTCTAATTAAATAAGGAAAGAACTAAAACCTAGTTTGCATCTGGTTGCTGTATATGAGGGAAATATTTAACACAAATTTAACTGGCATTTTTGAAACAAATACTTTTATATTTCAAATGACCACACACATACCTTTTTGTACTATTAGCTACTGAAAGTTCATGCAAAATGTCAACAGGCAGAATCGTAATAAAATCTAACAGAAATAAAAGTTGTAAGAGAAGTTAAACTTTTTTTGTACGGGCAAAAAAAGTGTTTTTTATATGAAATGCAGCAAAGCAAGCTAATCCTACCTTGTTTAAATATGAATTTTATTGAGACAAATCCAAGGCAGTAAAAGGCAGGTATAGTAGTAGTTTATTTTTCTTTTAAACTGCTTTATTAACTTCAGCTGCTGGTTTTGAATGAACCCGACCTCTCATATTTTATCGAGATGGACCTATGCCCAGGCCATCTTTCACTGAGGAAGAGAACATTTGCTAACCTGATGAACTCTTCCATCACCTTTTCTTGCCAAGTTAGTAAAATAATGAAAGAAGACCTTGTATGAAAACTCCTATTTGTATATAGTTAAAAAATTAAAAATGTGAGTGTTTTACAGGATGTACAGGAGCACTAACTAAACATAGACTGCTCCTGAAGCACCCTGAGATGTTGCAGCCGTAATTTTCAGGTGGGTGGAAAAGGCTCTTTATCCGAGAGTAGTCTGACATGGGGGATTTTCAAATTTGTGCGATGAGCCAAACGCAGGGCTCGATGCACAAGGTTCTTGAATTTCACACGCCCTTGTAATAAAATATTGTGACTCTCATTTCAAAGATCGATGTATGGGATTGTACACAGTGTAGGTTGCTCAGATTTCACATGAATATCCAAAACAAGATTAAATTCATATGGTTTTTCTGTATGGGAGGAAAAACAGCTTTGTGTATACCACCTCTTTGTATCTGCTTTTACTAAAAGCTGAATCACATAATCCATAGTCAGTGGCCTGTGACGCTTAGAAAGTATCTTTCCTGTTCTTTCTAAGACCGTTTCCAGGTCTATGGTATAATTTAAAAACAATTTACGTAATTGACAGAGCAGGTGATTTCCTTACCATATCTTAAGTAGTCATTTGATTTGTCTGACAAGTACTCTACAGGACTAAACTCTTCCGGTAGAGCATCCATTTGCTGCATGAAAAATTAATAAAATTCATTTTTGAACTCGTTGAAGCTGGGGGCAAGTTAGTCTAATCCTTGGCATACCTAAATTTCAAAACTATAGGATTACATATGAATGCACCTTAAATCAGATAATGTGATATTACTAATTACTACTGGTTTTGAGCCCTGTCATTCACTTAGAAAGTAATTTTCACAGATAAAGTAAAAGAGCTAATTTAAAAGTTATAAAAAGAGGACAGAAAATAATGTAATGTTCATATCAGAAAACACTGACCAGATGTCCCATTTCAAATGGAACAGAAAATAATGGTACTGACATATGCTCAGACTAGTGGACTGACACCTTGAGTTTAGCCCAATGAATACTATGCTGACCATACATACCTTGTGCAATGAGACAGCACTGTTGTTTTCTGTCCTGCTGAAAACAGAGGTGTGGTCAGCCTACTTCAGAAGCAAACAAACAACAAAATGCTATTGCTCAGCATTGTCTGACTTACTATTTCCTGCTCACCATTCAGAAGTTTCACTTAGTAGGTTGTGGGGCTCGTTATCCCTATAATATAACACAACAGTTTTGATACAAATCACAAGAGCGTGCATGGCTCTTTTATTTTTTTTAACAACCCACTTGAAATGCCTCCACAAAAATAACCTTTAACTGTTACAAAAGTTGATTTTATATTCCCAAGAGGAACCCCCTTTTCTCTCTGAAGACTATCGGGATGATTATTTCATAGGAAGGCAATCATTACAGTGCCTTTAGCACCTGTGCCCGATTTTCTCTGTTTACATCTTCCTACACATCGTTAATCCTCCCCTCGTGTACTGAAAGGCATATGGCATTAGTCCGTAGCGAATTAAATATCTCCCATTTGCTTCAGAGGTAACTTTAAGGCCCTATTTTCATAATGTAAGAAATTAATGCATGTCAAATGTATTTTTTAAAAGATTTAGCATGAAACCCAAAATGCTTACTTATGGTCCCTTTTACATTTAGGTCTGAACATTCATAGATATGCACATTGTTTAAAAATCTTCTTTTGGCAAAGGTATGCACAAAATCTCGAATACATTTGCTTGGTGATGTTCATGCTGTTATGACAAGTTTAGGGTGGATAAGTATAAAACTGATGCAGAAACCGTGGTGCCTGACAGACGCTGGTGTTTTCTGTATTATTGTCATGGAAATTTTGTATAAAAATAAATTTGACAAGCCTTTCTCTGTTTAGTGAATTTGAAAAAGTTGTTTATGTAATTCTTATGATGATTAACTGACTGGGGTTTCAATGATGCCATTGAAGAGAAAAACAATGAAACGTCCTTCTGAGCAACTGGTATCCAGCAGCACGGAGAATGATCCAGAATTGGCAAATGTACCTTGAATACAGCTGTTAGATGAAAATAAAATTTGAATAGTTGAAAGAAAAATGAGATATGGAGCTTGGCATTTATAACAAATTCTTATTAAACATGAGTAATTTTACTCAGTTGAACCAAAACACTGAACTGTCCGACAGTGACTCCTCACTTTAATCATGTCGATTTAAAATCTATTTTATGCCTAATAAATTCATGTAACCTCAAGTGCTATGAAATATAATCAGTGCTTCTTTTTCATTTCACAAAGAAGAAATAAACTTTAAATTTTCCCTGAAAAAATATTTTTCTCTGTAATGTAATGATTACCACATTTTTGTTTCTATCAGTCTGATTTCATTTATTCAAGCAAAATTTGGTTTTCAGAAACAAGAAATTTGCCAAAGAGAAAGAGCATGAGAACATCTCCAAAATGGAGGGAAGACAGACAAGGAAAATCATAATTTTACCTTCCCTGATGTTGTTCAGGCCAGGTATTCAAATTCTGTGATATGTGAATTCTAATTCAATTGACATAAATCTTTCCTTCAGGAATCGTCGTACTTATTTTATCATAGCTACGGAAGAAACCTATCGCCAATACTTACCATCATCTCAAAGAATTAATGGCATTTGCAAATTTATTGCCTTTTCCAGAATTTAAAATAAGGCAATGAAGTCTTATTTGGTAGGATTTCTTAAATTTAATTTTCCCTTTATGCCTAGTGTTTATTGGACTACGTTTCATTAAGTGAGAAGCATTTTAATTTATTCAGCCATACAAACCTTTTTACCTTATTTTCTTGGTCAGGGTTCAAGATTAGGTTTTCAGTAAACCAGGCTGTGAGGCATTTTGACTTTTCAGGGTCACATTAGTAAGTTGTGACTGGTGTTAGGAGATGTGGGACTAATTGCAAAGATCCAGGGAAATGCATGCTTTATGAGCCTTGTGAAAGTTGTCCTTATCATTTTCTTGCAGGTTTAACGTTCTACTGCATATATTTCTATATTTTATATTTTTTGGCTTTGCATGTTTTGAATGCATATTAATGAAATTATACTATAAGTGTTCTTCAGAAACATGCTCTATAAATTAATGGTCCCTAAGATCTAGTCATGTTGTTTCTTTTAGCTGTTATTCACCAATTTTGTCTGTTGTATAGTATTCCATTACCTGGATATACCACAATTTACTTGCCATTCTTCTGTTTATAGATATTTCAATGTGTATAATTATTTTTTCTAAAGCAAACAGTGCTATTTAAACATTCTCACTTTTTTCCTAGTAATATACAGAAGTTTTGCTAGAGCAGTGGCTTTCAATCATGTTTGACCATGACGTAGAATGAAAACTTTATTTTGCATGTTGACCAACTAAACAAAAACTTCCCAAAACAACAGAAATAATTTTCATTTGATGCAGTCTCATATTTTCTATTGTCCTGTATTATTTTAATAATTTATCCTATATTATTTTAGTTTGCAAAGCTTCTGGTCACTCTCTAAATGTTACCACCACAAGGCCATGTAAATTATAGCTCAAGTTCATCTGAATGACACATAAACTCAATAGGAGGCCAGTTTACTATTATAGTAATCTGTTTAAGATTCCTTTTTTACTGAGTGTTGGGCTCTACAGTACTACCTAATTTATCCATAAAAATAGGTGGGGTCTCACACTCTCTCATGTCTGACCTGCTTTCAATCAGAATGAGTCCTTCTCTCTTCCCTCTTCCAACATGTTAAATATCCTGGGCTCTATCATTCCCTACAGTGAAGTTCAGAGATGGGAGTCTGCTGCTTGAAATTTTAGCCTTAGCTAGGTAGACAAATTCAAGTAAGAGTGGGAAGCAGCATATTTCTGTAGTGTTTTTCAATGTGGTTTTACCAATAATGTGTATGGAGATTCACACTTAGCTTCTTATGTCAGCTTTCAGTTGTGGGATTTAAGAGGACTGCGAATCTCTTAACATTTCTCCTCTCCTCTATAAACTGAGTAAGGAAGCAATGCTATATGACTTCTGAGTCTAGGTCATAGAAATGTCACATGGCTTCCACTTCATTCTCTTTGAACACTCACTGTCCAGATGCTTTCTCTTGAGGATCTCAGAACCCAGAGGCCATGCTGGGAAAAACCCAAACCACCTAGGGAGGCCTTGTGGGAGTATCCACTTGACAGTCCAGCTAAGCCTCAGGTTAGGATATGTGAGGGGGGGAAGCTCCAGAATATTCTAGTCCCAAAACATATGTGAGTTACTCCTATGCACTTGAGTCTGTTCAGCTGAGGCTCCAGAATCATGGAGGAGAGACCAGCCATTTTGCTAGATCCCATTTCAATTTCTGAGTCACAGAATCTATGATCATTTAAGACGGCAGTTGTTTTAGGCCACTAAGTTAGAAGTGATTTGTTAAGCAGCAGTAATGACTGCAACAATTGGAGAAAATGTGTGTAGATAAGGAGAAACCAAAAAGTGTTCCATTGATCTCCAACAGTATGTCTCAGCAACAGATGAGTTATGTAAGGAAGAAGGAAAAGACAATTCTGGGAAAATAGAACTCTCAGAAGTGTATATTATTTTAGGAGTTCTTCAAGGCTTTTCTGGATCTAACCAGGCAAGATAGATTGCTTCCAAATGAGTCTGTAATATTCCAAACCAGTTATTAGAGGTAGTTTGAAATGGCTTTAGGATCGTGAGTCAGGATGTCTGAGGCTAGATTGTAATAATTTTACACAAATATCACCTACCTGGTCATCTCCTGAAATACAAATATATGTATAAGACCCCAATTTTAGAAAAAAAAAGTAGCAGCAGTAATAATAATAGCAGTACTACCAGCTATTTCTATTTGGTGTTGTTTTAACGGAAAGCACTTTACAGGTATTACCTTAATCTAAACAACACAACAGTCCTATTAGGTAGGTTTAACTGTTATCATTCTCATTCTACAGATGCTGAACCTGAGGCTCAGTTAGAGTAAGTCTCCCCAGATCCCATAGCCAGAAAATGATAAAGCCAAAAATGTGACTACAGAATCTGAGCTCTTAGCTACTTTGCCCAACTGCCTCTTTTACGGGATTTCAAATAATATATCTTATTGGCAACAGATTGGAATTTCATTTTTGAAAAATCAAGTAAAGTGCACTATAAAGACACTCGCATTGAGGTCTCCGGTAGCAAATGTGTGGTTACCTTTCCCCATCGTTTCTGAAATATTCGTCCTCAGACACGAATCCTAAAGTCTTTCAACATCTGGTTCAAATTATGCATTTTTCTTTATCTATAAAACTGCAAAATGTTATATCATTAGCACCAAGCAAACATGTGTTCTTCATTATGCTTTATTCTATTCATATTGAAATAGTTATTAAAAGAGCATGTCAGTTCCTCTATTCTCTTTATTGATACTATTTTAGTAGCAAATAAAGTGTTTTATGGTGAGCATAAAGAGCCATGTTGAAAATTTTGGGAATCTTACTCTTTCATTTTGCTTTTGCAAATTATCAATCGTGATAAAATATTAAAATGTTGCGATCCAGCATTTATTAAAAAATAACTCCCACTCTAATAAAACTATACTTCCAAATGTAATCAATTATTGTTTAAGAGAAACTGGAAACATTAAAAAAAAAAACTTGTCTCTAGTCACATTTTAGGAACCTTGAAACACTCCAGATAACCTTTTGTTTTCTAAAGGAAATTTTCCCTTTTTGACTTATTTAACCCTTTTTGTGTGACTGCTGACCAAATTTGTCTGCAGGGGCCTGGGTGCAAATACATGTTTTCTGCAAGTTTTATTCATTTATTTAGTTGTTTTAGGTTCATTTATAGAGTAGTTAGAAAGAAACTAACACAAACTGCAACTATCATTGATCCTTATGAAATTCGTATTTTGACCCATATTTTGCACAAACTATTTGGCACTGGGATGAGAGGAAATTATTTTTCAGCATCGAAAGGGTTAATGCTTTCTTGTGGCTTGTCTACCTTTGGGACTGCTCCTCTCATTCACTCTATCTTAATGCCATTGTCTTTCAAAGAGCCTCAGTAGGGTGTCACAGACTTGCCTTGTTTGTACAGTGCTGCCAAGTAAGCACACAATGGCAAGTTCACAAAATTAATTGTCAGATTTTGGGTATGATGACAGCTCTGATGGCCATTCCAGAATAAGAGTTCCAAAATTGTTTGAAGGGTGGACTAGGTGCTGGCATCAGTGCACAGCTTCCCAAGGGGAGTACTTTGAAGGTGACCACAGTGATGTTCAGCAATGAGGTATGGAGCACTTTTTCTAGGATGAGTATGTAAAATTAATTGTTTGACCTTGTATAAGTGAGATCTATGGTATTTGTCTGTCTCAATTTGGCTTATTTTGCTTAGTATAATCACTTCTCGTTTCATCTACGTTGTTGCAGGTAGTAAGATTTCATTCTTTTTTATGGCCGAGTAATACTCCATTGTGCAAATGTACCACAATTTCTTTATCCAATTGACTATGGGTGGACTTTTAGGTTGTTTGCGTATCTTGGCTATTGTGAATAATGCTGCAATAAATATAGGGGTGCATGTATGTTTTCGAATGAGTATTTTGGATTTCTTTGGATAAATATCCAGGAATGGAATTGCTGGATCATAAAATACTTCCATTTTTAATTTTTTGAGGAACCTGCATGCTGTTTGCCACAGGGGCTGCATGAATTTGCAGTCCCCCCAACAAGGCTCAGGGTGCCCTGTTCTTCACATCCTCGCCAACACTTGTCATTGGTGGGTTTATGGATGATGGCCACCCTGACAGCAATGAGGTTGGATCCCATTGTGGTTTTGGTTTGCATTTCTTGGATGATTAGTGATGTTGAGTAACTTTTCATAAATAAATTAATAGAAATTAATTTTACTTCAGTCATTACCTGAGTCCACTTCAGCTTCCATCCTCAAGGCATTAATTCATTTAACAAATACTGCTTAAATGCTTACTCTCTGTAAAACATGGAGCACAGGGATGTGAATAATTTCTTTAGAATAAAAATATACTTGATATCCATTATTATATTCCATCAAGTAACACTTTCTGGGAGATCTGTTTGTGCTACTCCTTCTACATGAAAATGAAAAACAAAAAGAAACAAGCAATGCTTCATTTAGGGTATAACAGGCATTACGGAAACTCTTTACAAACTGGACTTCCATTGTAATTCACAGTAACCAGTAAAAGAGTTCTCTTGTCTTTGGTTATTGTCTATTGGGGCTCTGCTAGAGTGCTCATGCTTGATACTCAAGTAGTTAATGTTCAGTCCCTAAATAGAAAGCGTGTATCCCTATGGTTTAATTCACACTTGTGATGGCCAAGTTTCCAATTAGCCAGGTACATTTGAATTCCCTTTTTTTGCCTCCCAGTTTTGGGAGCCTTCCAGGATGAGAATGGCTGGCGTGCTTTTTAATCTGGAGGGTGAGGCAATATTCCAAATCATTGATAAAACGTATACAAAATACTGGGCCTTAGAACTGATCTCAGTGAAACAGCTCTTAATACATGTCCCTAGTTTGTCAGATGATCATTGATCGTCACCTATGGGCGTGGGTTTTCCTGCAGTTATACACTGGCCTTACAAATATTGCAAATTTCCTGGTGAAAAAATGGCATATAAAGAGATATCAGAGGCCTTGCTAAAACCTAGATATATTAGATGCTTGCTCTCCTGAAGCCCTCACTGTCATGGATAAATTAAATTGTTCCAGGGTGATTAACTTTTATAAAATTGTATTAACTTAAGTTTGAATACCTGTGCTTTCCTAGGTATTTGCTAGCTAATCATTTTCATGATTATATTCAGTAGTTATTCAAATATCAAAATTTGTAAGATTAATCTTTACTTAATATGATTTTTAAATTATATTTCTTAACTGGTATGTTTTCATTTTCTATTGCGACATGTCTGCCCTGTCCTGTCCCATGTACCAAACCTCCTGGTCCCTCTCCTGTCCCTGTGGATTCCCCTTCCCAGCATTGCCTCTGTACTTGCTCACAGCTAGCTAGCTCAGTGCCACTTTTGTCAGCCTCATCCACTTTGTATCTATTTCTTTACTTGCTTCTTAACCACTCCCTTTGGAATGTGCATTATTCTGAGACTAGAAATATTTCCACATCCACAGTGCCTGGCCTGGAGACTAGCAAAGTGTAGGCACGTAATCAGTAAATACGTTTTTCTCAGACTGTTCCTTAAATATCACTCATCACTTCCATTCCTTTGCTGTCCCCACTCCACACACACACACACACACACACACACACACACACACACCCAAAAGATACCTGGCTGGTTAATGTGCTTCCAGGAATTCACAGTTACAGAAAGCATATGCACATCCTTACTCGCCGCAGGTGGCCAGAATGCAATCATTCCACCCTTTTCTTTTTTCAGTTCATATTTACAAGATTTGCTTTCTGTCCTTAAATACTGTCATTTACTGAGCTACCCAGACATTCTGCCTCTTTCCTGAGGGATTTCTGCACCTGGGCTATATTTTCACTCTGCCTTGTCTCTTGTGAAGTGTTCGGCTATGGGATATAACTCAATCATTTCACAGTTTCTCACACTCCTTAAATCTAGTAATTTCATTTCTCCTGGCCACAAGCAAAATCATAGAGCCCTTCCAGTTGATGAACACTGATATTTTATAGCTTCTCATCTATGACATATTCTTGGTGTGCATATAAGCACACTGATCTAAATGGTATTACATGCAGAATGTGATTATGGAGATCCCCTGCACATGAAGAGAATTCACAGAAAGACTGGGTGGTTGTCTTGCAATCAAGAAGGCTGCATAGATTTCACTAGAAGGAGTTTAATAACAATTTGATGCCAGCGAGGACCTCAACACTTTCTTCAAATAACTTCTGCATTCTCTCTTAACTTCCACCCTAACATCCACACCTAATGAATGCAAACTTCTTGCTTGAAATGTAATTTGATTCCACCCGTGTTTATCAAACATCTTTTATTTACAAGATACGGTGCTAGGAACTTGGTTGGCACACATCAGTGAACAAAACTGATAAAGCTGCCTGCCATTTTGGCACTAAAAGTCTTTGCTTGAATTCTCTTGCAGAATGTATCATATTTTTGTCTTGTATTATACATATTGTTTATAGTTTTATGAGTTGCTCTGTTCAATAGAATCTTGAAACCAGATAAACCCTGTCATTTGGTAGCTTATGGAACATCTCTAAATCTTAATTTTTCTCATTCATGATGAAAGCATATAACCCTAGAAGCTTGTGAATAAGTTAAAAAACATAATGCTTAGAGGGTCTTAGATGGTGCCTAGGGCATAGTAGACATTCTGAAGGTTCTTATTACTGTTATTGCTATTGATACTTTAGTGGTAGTAATAGCACTTGCCTAAAAAATAAGTGTGCAATAAACTGTAGCTATTTATGTCATCAATATTTTTATATGACACCGCCCTACTGGACTAGTAACCTCCCTAAAGCTGAGTATTCTGTCTTACTCTGTGGTTGTGTGTGAACTTCTAGGTAGATGGTACGTTGTCAGCATTCAAAAGTTGTCTGTGGCATTCAATTAATTTTTAAAAATATAATTTCATATTAATAAATTACAAGGGTTTTTTTTGTTTTCAAATAGTTCCAAAATAGCCTGTTATTAATACTTACCAGTTCTTAAAAAGAACCCTGAAAAGCAAATTATACAATATTGCATATCTAACTATTACCAGGTTTAGAAAGAAATTTCAAATTTCACTATCCTCCTTGGAGAGTTGTAATTGGTTTTCTGAGCATAATTGAGATTTACTTAAAGGACAGACAGCTTCTGATACATATGAGAGCTTCTGCACTGCTTATTGAAATGGTACGTGGAACATCTCGTTGTCTAGACCTACATTGTCATTCTAAAGCAAATCTGAGAAAGGTATACATCGAAAGTCATCATGAGCGTCTTATAACAAAAAGATACAAATCATCCAGTTTGAGGACAGTGAAATCTAACCTCCAACCTTTCAGATCTTGGATAGGCTATATTTGGTATGCTAATGACTAATCAAATCCCAATCAGTATGCATTTTAAACCACAATGCAAATACAGAACTTCATTTGGTGATGTAAATACATGATAATAATGGAAATTTCCTTGGGTGAAGGGCAGCAAATATTAGTACAACTAATATGGTTCTTGTTTGATTAGGTCTTAACCACCTTGATCTGCCAAATGCTGCTAGGAAAGCTGCAACCTGCTGTCTTGTTTTTTCCTCTTCATTGCTGAAAAACTGGAGAACGATGTTCATTGTAAATGAGCCCACGCACTTACACTCCTTCACAGTTCAGCTATGTTTTTCTAGATAACTTTATGATAACTAGATAACTATATGGCTCAGGCTATTCTTCAAATTTTTGGTAGTGTCTTACATTTGGATAATGTTTTAGAATAAACCCAGAACAAGTCAGATGGCCATTGTTGCATGAGACTATTTTTTAGATTTTTCAGCAACGTGTTAAATGAGATGTTTTGTTTTGTTGTGTTTTTGAAAGTGTGAGATTATTTTGCCATCCTGACTGATGATTATAACTTGCCTTTGAAGATGTTAAACCTGGTTACTAAAGAAGGCAGTGTCCTATCTCTGTAGGGTCTTGTTGCTGCCCACCTTTAATTCCAGTGTCTTTTATTTGGAATTAAAGGTAGGCAGAATAATTTTACCAATAATGCAAAGCAAATCCATTATCAGATTTTAACTTATTAGATAGTGCTATGCATTACAATATGGTCTGCTATACATAATTTCATATAATTTCCACAAATAATATAGAGAAAGCATCTTTTAGATGAGAAAACTGAGGAATAGAGTTAAATTAGCTCTCAAACTATTATTTTACTTATTCCTAGTCATAACATGGTATTTTTCTTATAGATAATATTAACATGCTATACTAAAATATACAGTGTAATACAAAGTCCAAATATGAGAGAGAAATATGTAATATAGACAGGGTAAATCACCAGTAGTCTACTTCCTGACTCCAAAAACTGTTTTAAGTTCACAACCTAAATCTTTCTATATATTTTTCATTCTTTACTATTAACAAAAATGCAGCAATAAATTGATTCTATTCTCTACATACTATAAAAAAACTTGCTTCCTCCTCATTCTGATAATTCTCATACATTTTTTTCTCTGTGTCTGTAAGCAAATGTGTATTTGGATTATTTTCACTTTTTCAAAACAAAAACACCACAAGAAGAATGCTTGTGCATGTTGTTTTCATTGTCAGGTCATCTTAAATACTTAGTTTAATTAAAAAGATGAGTAAGTATACCAAAAGTGATATTACATATACAAATAATGATATATATATGTGTGTATGTGTGTGTGTGTGTGTTTTATATGTGTATGACACTATATTCTTTTTGCTTCACTTAATTTTTATCAGGACATAATAATTATTGACTAAATGTTGGAAAATTATTTGAAGAACTAAGGTCCTGTTTTTCTAAATTATTTTGTGAAAATATCTTTATAATCTATTTGAAGTAAATTGCTCAATTCATGTGTATTTAACTGATTAGCAAACCATGTGAAAGCATTAACAAAATATTTACAGTGGAAAACTAGTAGGCCACACATTCATAGAAGAAGAGAATAAATGAGAAAATAAGGCTTATTTAATCTATATTATGCTCAAATCACTTTTAGACATTTTTTTAACATTTAAATCTACAGAAAATTCTGCACATTATGTATTATTAAGTTTTAAACACAAAGAATCAGATACTTCAATTGGTAAAATAAATTAGTAAACTTGTAAATAAAGCCCAAGATCACAGAGCTTATTAGTAACAAAGTTACTAATATCTGATGCTGAAGTTCATATTATTCTCATTTTACTACACTATCTAAAATGTAAGAAAAATCTATGTCCTTATTTTGCTGTGTATAATGTGTACCTGTGATTTGGGCCAAACTTTTGGGGAAAAGAATCTTTTGTTTTAATTTTTTAATTATGATTTTTATTTGTTTATATTTAGGTACTAGTTTTTTCTTTTACTATAAAGAAATTTTGCCTTATTTTTTGACATTAAGGTATGAGAACTTTTATGTAACAAATAATTACAAAACACAAGAACAGATACAAGTTACAAGAAATTTTATGTAAAATTTTTTTATATATATAAAAAACTGATTATTGTACTCTATGGTATTATTTTGCATATGGATATTGTTATTGATTTCTTGAGTTACACATTAAAAACATTTATATAGATACAGAATAAGTAGTACCTATGTATAATGCACTTTCTATTTTTCCCTCACAGATTTGGGCAAAAATGTGTGCATTATGCATAGCAAAATATGGTAAATACTTTGTGAGTGTATAATTAATTATCTCATTGCTTGCTTGTATAACAACTATTTATAAAAAGAAATAGAGATATAATATATGGTTTTTTTATTTTTATGGAAGTGTAACTGACAGATACATTGATTTCAGGTGTACAATATAGTGACTTGACATTTATATACATTACAAAATGATCACCATAATAGCTCTAGTTGCCATCTGTTACCATACCAAGTTGGTACAATATTGTCTATATTCTCTATGTTGTAAATTGTATTTCCATGACTTGTGTATCTTATACTCAGAAGTTTGTATCTCAAAATCCCTTTCCCATGTTTCCTTCATCCTCATCCCCAGTCTTCTGCCAACCATTAGTCTGTTCTGTGTATTCAAGTCTGGTTTTGTTTGTTCATTATTTGTTTTTAGATTCCAAATTTAACTGATACTCTGCAGTATTTGTCTCTTTCTCTGGCTTATTTCACTTTGCATAATATCCTCAAGCCTCAACCATGTTGTCACAAATGGCTGAATTTTATTCTCTTTTTATGGCTGAATAACTCTATCTATCTATATCTCTATCTATCTATATCTATCTATAGATAGATATACAAACACAAACATACACATATATGTACATATATATATTATATATATATAATATATATATATATATAATACATATATACTGCATTTTATTTATCTATTCATCTATTGACACAGCTAATGGGGAACTAGTATCCAAAATACATAAAGGACTCAAAACTAACTTAAGTAATATCCAAATAAAAAATAGGCAGATGACCTGAATTAACATTTCTCCCAAGAAGATACACGGATGGCCAACAGGCACGTGAAAAGATGCCCAACATCACTAATCATCTGGCAAATGCCAATCAAAATCACAATGAGATATCACCTGACACCTGTCAGAATGGCTGTTATCAAAAAATCAAGAAAAAACAAGTGTTAACGAGGATATGGAGTATAAAATACCTTGTACACTGTTGGTGGGAGGGTAAGTCGGTGCAAACACTATAGAAAAAAATATGGAGGTTACTCAAAAAATTAACAGCAGAACTACCATATTATTCAGCAATTCACTTTTGGATATTTATTCCAAGAAACCAAAAACACTAATTGAAAAAAATATATGCACCCTTATGTTCATTGCAGCATTGGTTACAATAGCCAAGATATGGAAGCAACCTAAGTGACATATGGTTTCTTATAACACAATGGGGTCTCATAAATTTAATAATACATTTTTCCTGTAAAGAGGAATATAATTCAGCTGATTGATTTTTTCCATGGGATAGACTAGACAGGGATAACAATGCTGGAAATCTAGACAGAGACATCTTATAATTCAAAAATTCAATTTCAGTAAAAAATGAAATGTGGAAATGTAATCATTTTGATAAGTCTAGGTTGCTAATACCAGTGTGGATAATGCTAAAAGGGACATTAATAAAACACTTTGCAGAGCGAAACAAGCAAGAAGAGGTTGCCAAAAATCAGAGCAACGTCATGAAGCATAACATGAAAAAAGTTATTGGAGTTTATTTATTACAGATAGCTCAGAGTGGTTACTGAGAAATCCCATCATGTTCTGATCTATGTTAAATCATCAGGTCAGCTTCCACACCTTCTGTGTAAGGCCCTCTTTATTAGAACTCCTTCTACCTTCACACTCACAGCTGCTGCTTTTTTCTTCCATGCTTTGAAATGGCTAATAAATACTGAAAATGTATATTTTCCACAACAAGATCTTCCGTGAAACATTGCATACATTTATTTCATTTTAAGGAATAGTATAATGCTTACGAGTGGTTTGGTTGTATGGTGCATAAATTCCTCCATGCCCATCTTAAATGAACTAATATATCCCAAATGCCAGAAATCTACTGAGCGAAGTTTTCTGGGCGAGCATGTATCCATAACAAAAACACAAACAGATTATTCCCCAGGAGATATTTACTTCCCATCACATCAGGCTTTTTATTGTACCACCTGCACATGTACTAGAATAAAATGCTGTATTTAAAGGGAATGTACCCAATCTACATAAGGTAGAAGCAGTAAACCATAGGTGTCCTTTAAACAAAGGACATGAAAGCTTATTAAACTAAGAGTCATAGGCATCTCATTATGACTATATTGTGTAACTTTCAATAATCCTTCTCTTCCATAGTTTTTGGAAAATGCCACTATACACTGAAAGCAAAAGAATCAGCCCCTTGGTAAAGTTTGCCTGGATCGTCATTTCTTGCTTTTATTTCCTTTGAACAATGTGAAACATTTGGCCAGATTGTGACTATTTTAGAACAGAATATACCCTGGTTACCTGTGAGTGTCTTGTCTGTACTGGCAAGACAACAACCAACAGAACTCATTTAGGTTTCAATACAAACTGTTCTCGCCCTTGACTGTGTAGACCTCAGACTCTGACAGACATTTAAGGATCGACACAGACCAACACCGTGAAATGGGACAGAGTTCGCTCCAGTTCATGTGTAAACGGACCGAAGGAAGAGGAACTGGATACTGTTTGGAGGATAATAATCTCATTTGTATTTCTTTTTGTTCTTTGCATTGTTTTTACTTAAACAACAAACAAACAAACAAAAACAACCACAGGCCTTCAGCTTATGTGAAAACAGAAGACAGTGGGCAAGGGGAAGAGAGGAGATTTTGCAGTGCAGACCCAGATTCTGCCTGTGACCATCAGCATGACCTTGAACAAGTCCTTGATCTCTGGGAGTGCAGTTTAGCACCACCGTCAATTAAAGAAGTCAATGTGTGTAAAGCATGCAGCACACAGTTGACTGGTTCAAGTAGAGTCTTAATTTTCAAGAATTATAGAGATTCCAATAAACTGATTTCGTATTATCCTGTAGTAGAGGACAGCTTAGAGAGTGTATTACTAAAGCATGTGCTAGAAGAGATCTTTAGTGACAAATTTGCCCTTGGTGAAAAAAAGACAGGGAGAATGCCCTTGTGATTATTGTTAGGAGGTCATTTTGTTAGGTCCAGGGATTGTAAAGCAAGTTGCTTGAAGTCATGACATGAATTGAATATTAAAGTGTTATTAAATTAATTGATTATAAGACAGTATTTCTTTGAGCTGATGCAATAACTCTCGTTAGTTGGCCCTTTTGTATGAACATCAGCCAGAGAATTTCAAATACACAAAGTCATTTGAAATAGTTGCTAAAGGTGTCATTAAAATGAAAGGACAATGCCAATTCGTTTGTAGCCTTTGGTCTGGCATTGGTGGCTCTCTGAGAATATACTGTTAAAGCCACATGTGCATCATGAAGTGTCTGGGCCCTAAAAAACCCAGGAGCCACTTGAATGGGTTTTTTGCTTCAAGTTCCTAGGTCTTTTTATAGTATTACTTCTCTTTTGGCCTACAACGGCCGCCCACTCTGTACCTGAGATCTCAATAGCCCAGAACAAGTTTTCTAATTTTTACCACCTGCTGAATTAACACTCAGAGGTAAATGTTGGAAAGATGTGCAGTGTGCCAAAAGCTTCATTCCTCTCCTGAGTGTCTGGGAATTATGGGCCGCTGGGGGCAGTGAAGAAGTTGGATGTGCTTGAAAACAGCGTGACGCTTAGCAGACAGTACCCTATACTACTGTGGCATACAGGAGCAGAACAAGCAAATTTAACACAGATGGAACTTCTGTCTTCACTCGTCTTTTGGAAGATTCCCCAAGTAATTGTATAACAATAGCATGTGGTCAGAAACATGTGGTCTTGGCTGAAGCAGAACACTTTGAGGAGATGCTATTGAAATATGTAAATTGTGACCATTTTGAGATAGGAATGATATTGAAGCAAAATGTATTATTACAGTTTTTGATTATCAATGGAGGAAAACAACATGTGACGTTTTCTATGATTAACTCTGGTAATGAAAGACAGTCCATTTCTATTCATTTAAAAAATATTTTAAAAATCACATATGTATTATTTTGATAATCACTGAAGAAAATGATAAAATCATTATAAATCCATTAGAACTGGCTTTGCCTCTAAGGCTATATCACCATCTCTTCAAATTATAATTAAAGAAGAGTTTGGTAAGATCAATAACAATTCAAGTAATAGACTCAATGATGAGATGAGAATGTCTGTTCTAAATATTGATTGGCAACTAAAACTACTTATTTTGTTTGTTTTCTTGCTTTCTTGTTCATCCATCCATCCATCCTTCCATTTGTTTATTTATTCAGAGAGTAGAATGGCAATGGGGCCTAAGTTAAAATGTAAACCTTCAAAAAGTGTACATTACCCTAATTATCAAAATGGCTGATGGACAGTTAGGTCAACTGGGCGTATCTTTGGCCATCAGTTGGGCCCACTGCAATGTATTTACATAAAGAGCTAATTAGTTCTTGTTTAACAACTCTTTATGTTTTATGTAATAATTTTAGACATAAAAATATTACAAAACTAGTGCACAGCATTCATATATACTCTTCATCATGTTTCTTTTAATATTAAAAACTTACAGAACCACTGTGAAGCTACCAACATTAAGAAATGAACAGGGGTATCATACCATTAACAATCACATCTTATAGTTAAGTTTTATCATTTGTTTTACTACTCTCCTTTTATGTTCCAGGAAGAAATCCAGGATCCCACCTTACATGTACTCATGTGTCACTGTGTTTTTTCTCCAAGCTAAGAAAGTTCATTAGTGTTTCCTTGACGTTGGTTCTTTAAATAAGTACTCGGCAATTATTTTGTAGCATAGCCCTCAATTTTGGCTTGTATGATGTTTGCCCATGATTATACCAAGGTTATTCATTTTGACAAGAATACCACGGAAATATTATTGTGTCTTTCTTGAGTATCGTATTGGAGATACATCATGCTGATATGTCTTATTATTGGTGTTGTTAACTTGGATCTTCTAGTTATAGTGGTGCCGGCTGTGTGTCTCCACAAAACAATTACTATTTTTCACTTAGTACTTGACAAGGCAGATAATTCAGATAAATACTTAACTCTAAGACCAAATCTTATTTTCTTCAAAATTTTGCCCCTGATTTCAGCATGTATCAGTGGGATATTTTTCTCCAGTGATTATTATACAGTGTTTATGTGTGGTGATTCTCTATTTCCTTCATCCCTTCTACATTTAAAAAAAAATGAATTAATCTCTAATGTACAGTTAGTTGTCTTTTCTCGCCAATTTATTTAATTATCTACATTGGTATGGACTCATGAATAGTGCAGGAGGCTGAAAAATGGCCCCACAAAAGGTACCAATGTCCTCATCCTGGGAACCTATAAATGTTAGCTGATAGGGCCCAAAATGTGTTTATATTAAGGATTTTGAGATGAAGAGAGTATCCTGGATTGTTCAGATGTGTCCTAAGTGCAAAACACGTGCCCTTGTAAGAAAGAGGCAGAGAGAATTCCCTGCTTTCCACACCTTTCCCAGCCATCTCCTGTAAGTAACAAATTTATTGAGGGTCTTTTTTTGTTTTTGTATCTAGTTTGCAGAAACAAAAAGTTAGATGCATTTTCTTATATGCCCCTCTTTCGTGCAAGAAGGGTAAGATGCTATTAATGTCCCCTTGCAAATTGTGTTTTGCACATAAGAGTATACCATGAAAATCACCTCTGTATCATTTCACAAAGAACATTTGTAGAGTGCTCCAATATGTGACTGTGACAACTTATCAACTATTCTCCTGCATGGAAATATTTAGATTGCCTTCAATATTTAGCAATTATAAACACTATACTGCATAACCATTTGTATGTATACATATTTATGTTGTTTGAGATTTATCTTCAGGATACTTTTTTAGAAGTAAGATTGCTGGATAAAAAGGTAATTACATCATAAGTAGTTTTGTTAGGTATTGCCGAAACTTTTTCCAGGCAAGCAGGCCCCAGAGTATCGATCTCATTGCATAGAGGCTAACAGTTTGGTTTTCCGAAATGCAGAAGATCATTTATCTGGAAACAGGAGAAACATCTAAACAACCGAGTTGTGCAAAAGACAATTTTCAAATATCTATTCACTTTTTTCAATGAGATCATTGTAATAACTTAATAAGGCATCCTTCACTTAAGGAACTGAGGTTCGTTCCTAGGTCCTTAAGTGAGTTGGTCGATATGCAAGGTGCTTAAAGGCAGATGTCTTGTGCTGTGCCCTGGAGCCATAGTGTATGTATTTTTCAATAGATATCACATAATACCACATTTGTAAATGAAATATGTAGTCTTGCATGATTGCAAATGTTTCCTGTAATGAACACTAACCAACTGTGGAAATGAGACAAAGACTGAGACAGGTTGTCCCCCACTCTGGAGAACTGGTGGTAAGTTCAAGCGGTCATCACATGGATAGGTTGTTAAGTGTGGAGTAGCTGTAATGACTTGCTACGTTGTTTAATGTGTGATGATGGTCTAGTCCACCAGCCTGCGAATTTGTTGAATAAAACCTTTGTGGACTAGTGTACATAATATAGACAAGTGTGTGGATCATAGAAAATAATAATAGTGAGTTGTCCTTTTGTTATGATGAGCTCCAATGGTCCTTGTTTAAATATTTAGAAGCCAAAAACTCTTTCAAAAAGTACTGAATTGCAATTATGTTAATATAAATAATGTATTCAATTTCTTAGTCATTATAATGTAAAACAACAACAACCTCAAGAAAATGTATTTAGAAGATATCTTGTATAACATTAAGCCTTTAAATATTTATCTCCTTTATAATTAAAATATCTAAGTTTGGAAATGATTTATTAATCAGATCAGAAGAGGATCTGGATAAAATAGATAAATTATTTGTAAATGCAGTAAGCAATTGGACCATAATCAGGAATAAGACCCTTAGATTCTTCTAATCATGTTTCTTTTGTAGCAGCCAAAATGCACATGGAGGATGATATGAAAAGAGAAGACAACATCCATCACTACCAAAGATAACACAGGAGCAACCAGGGATTAAAAGAAACACAAATCAAAAGAGAAACCTAGTGTGAAGGAAATGTAACATGATTCTGGGAAGTCAGCAGGCTGTGTTCGGTATGAAACTCCACTTGGTGCTTTCAGAATTTACCATGAAAAATTAAAGTGCTCGGAGAATACCTTTAGTGTGGCTGGTAGTCCCTAGAAAACTGTTTGCTGTTGGGACCGGTGTAGAAAAAATAGAAATGACACAGCCAGGGGAAAAGTTCTATAATATGACTTTCTGAATACGTGACCAACATATTAACTATTAATAACTAAGATTCAGAAACTATAACAACATATACCATAAAATAATCTCCAAGTTTTCTTGAAATACCCCCAGGGCTTAGGACAAATATAAGTATATTATTTGAGTTTTCTACAAAAAAAGGTAAAAAATATAACTAGTAAAATGTTAATTTTAGTTTTATTACCAATAAAATTAATCTGTATAAATATTGTCTTGACTCTACTGCTGGTGGTCAAGGATGAAGATGAACATAATCTGGACCAGCAATTTCACTTTAAATATCATCTTAAAATATCCCAGGTGTGGCTAAGAATCCAATACAAAAATATCTGAATGGGAATAATTAATAGAAAAATAAAGGAACAGTTACTTCCAGGGAAAGAGAGAAGAAAGGAAATGGAGTCCATTAGGTGCATGTACGGGCTTCAGTTTATCTCCAGAATTTTATACATTAAAAAATCTGCTATGAGTATGAAAAAAGTATGAAACAATAGTAAATGTATTCTTTATAGTACTAATAATGCTTAAAATGTTCTCTAGTTAAACATATTCAAAATAAAAATGATTTTCTTTAAAAATTCCCTCCACTCAACACTTTTGATATACTTCCACATCAACAGTTCATTTTCCCATAAAATTATAAGCTCAAGGTAAAATAAAGACACACTTACGTAAGACATTTTTAGGTTTCATGGAACTTTATTTTTTCACCACTTAGATTTATTTCTATGAAAAATATATTCTTAAATAAAAAACTGTTCTGTGTGGCTAAAATTAAAACGTGCAACCACTTAGTTTTTGTTTATCATATTCTCTTTGTTGATGGTAGATAGTAGATAACCCAGAACAGATAACTTTTGTAAATAATAACTATATTCAGTAAAATTTTGGCACCATTGAATAGGTTGAATAGGTTGAATTTAAAATAGTAATCTACATTTATCTCTATGTGTGTGCATGTATTGTCAACTAATACACACACAACCAATACACACACACTTTTTTTGAGCTTAAGGCAATATTTATTCAATTATCTTTCAATCATATTATCTACAGTATAAGTGGTGGTTATTTGGTAAGGGTACAATGTTTTTAAGGCCTTCTATAGTTAGATTTTCATTCAGAAATACACCATATTTGGTGTAAATTCAAGAGACCTTCTTCTAGCATGGACTCTTAATCATGAGAAATACATCGTTGCCTCACTAACACTTGATGAAACTCAAATCACCTTCTAGGCAGGGCATGGCCTGTCTTGCAGCTGCTCTGAAGGTCACCTGGTTGTGTGAAGTAAACTAGAAATAAATTTCAGAGTTAAAAGAAACCAACTATGGCTATTTAAAGAATGCTATAGATAATACACAAAGATGATAATTAAGAAGTTATTGTATCAATATATAAAGAAGATGAAAAATTCTAAATTGAATTAGAAATTAAATATTAGAATCATTCATTAAGAACTTTCATTAAATTTAAGAAAAATGTAATTTAATAATGTTTAAGTTGCAAATAAGAAACATTAATCTTTATAGAACAAATTCACTAGCTCAGCTAGAGAGAAGAATTACAAAATATAATAACCATATTGCCATGCTTAAGTGGAATTTGGCATATCCAATTATAGTAAGATAAAACATGTTAAGCCATAATTTATATGTGATTATATTATTCCTCAATAAAATTGGTATCACAGATTTTTTCATTGATCCATTTAAAATTTATTTAGATTTAAGACTTTTTGATTTACTTTTTATAAACTACTTTTGATTTATCAATTACAATTGTCATATAATATTACATTAATCTTAGTTGTATAACATAGTGATTAGGTATTTATATAACTTATGAAATGTTTACCTCAGTAAGTGTAGTATCCATCTGACACCACACATAATTATTACAATATTATTGTCTTGTACCTTTGCTAGACAAATAAACAAAAACTCATGGACATAGACAACATTTTAGTGGTTACCAGAGGGTAAGAGGGGCAGGGGTAGTAAATAAAAGTGTGGGGTCAAATATATGGTGATGGAAAGAGCACTGACTCTGGGTGGTGTGCACATAATGCAACATATTGACGATATACTGTAGAATTGTGCACCTGGAAACTATGTAATTTTACTAATCATTGTCACCCCAATAGATTTAATATAAAAAATAATATAACTGACAACAGCCAAAATACCTCTTCTGATTTTTAATTGCCACACACAAGAGCGTGACCAGCCCATTCCATGTCTCTGCCTCTCCTGTCAGTCTCGTGGTGGCTTCTTCTGTATGTCCTTGGTGGTAGGACTACTACTGTTCAGCTAGACATCAGTCAATTGTCAATGATGGTTGTTTAGTAGTTTAGTCGTAATTTGGATGTGGTCATAAAAAGAGGCAAGCATAGCATTTACCTACTCCTCCATTTTAGCCAGAAATGATCCTGTAACTAGTTTGTAACTGCTAAATTGTCTTCTAATTCCTTCCCCTTTTTCAAACATTTCCCCAACCCTCCTTCCAACGAGCAACCACCAAACTGTTTTCTGTATCTATGGGTTTATTTCTCCTGTTTTTTATTTATTTTGTTTTTTAGATTCCACACATTAGTGAAATCATATTTTACCACAGATTTTTAATATAAATTTTATGAAATTCTTAATATGACTGAGACTTGATTCTATATACCTGAATAACATATAAAAACAAATAAATTGTTAATATTTACATGAATACTTAATCACTTAGTGAGCTATTTGGTATTGGTTGCTAGCTATTTTTAAATCATCAACTTATAATTTAAGGTTGGAGGTACAAGCCATTGTGTTTAAAAAACGCTGTGCTTCCTTTGCCTGTAGTTTATGCTTGGAGAGGCTTAGATACTCATCTATATTGTTTCTCATATTTTGAAGTTTATAGATATGTATTCTGATCCCTAGAGATTTTCACAAATATGTTTTGATGATAAATACCATTTTAGGCAATACCTACTTCCCTTAGAATCTTAAAACAGAATAGAAACTGTTATTCAATATGTAAAGGGATATTACCAAGTGGTAAGAAAAGTATTATGTCTGGTAGTCATTAATATGAAGGCAACAATGTGTATCGACTAAATGCCATGTAAACAACAACCAAAGGCTAACATTGTGTAGGAGAAATTCAGCCACGATGGAATAATGGTACCAGACATATCATCACAATGTAAACAAATAGAAAATTGGGCAAAATTTATGAAACAGCTGTTTTGAGACAATAGAAAACAACATAAAACTATATTTATTGAGAAAAGAAAAAAATCCACTTTAAACACAAACACACAATTAACAGCAAAAATGTGGAAAACACTATGTACCATGTAAATACTAAACATAAGAGAGCTGAACTATGTTGATACCAAATGAAGTCAAATTTAGGAAAAGTAACATAACCAAGAATAAACAGAGACATTTTAAAAAGATAAAAGGATTCATTAATCAGTAGACATATCAATCCCGAATAGTTTACATGAAAGAAATGGCTTCAAAATACTTAAAGCAAAACTTGACAGGCCTGAAAGGAGAGCAAACATATCCATAATTTGAATTGGAAGCTATAACACTCTTCTCTCTGTGACAAATAAGAAAAAAATAAGAAATACCTAACTGATATTTAGTAAACACATCATCCAAAAGGTATGTCTTTGTTTTCAAGTGTACATGAACTTTCACCATGATGGATATATGAGTCCATATAACACAGCACGGAAATTTTAAAGGGTGAAAAATTTTACTAACTGTGTTCTATGACACATATGTAAAAAGAAATCACACTGAAAGGAATGTAGAAAAACTGTCATTATTTTTAGGAAACATAATAAGAACAGAAAATCTTAAATCTAGAATAAAAGGCAAGTAGAACAAATATTTAAATTTAACAAAGTCATTGAAAAAAAAGTCTGTTGTAAAATTTAATTGGATTTTTATATTCTAGCAATGAAAAGCTAAAACATAAAACTAATACTATTTACAATAATATTAAAAATCAAATTAGATATAAACAATATAAAAATATACAAAACATTTTGGAAATGAAATACTGTAGTTTGATAAAATTCATGGGTAGGGAAATAACTCAAGGGAGAGTATAAAATATTTTACAATAAATAGCATTGAAAATACAGTATACAAAGTTTGTGGGATACAGCTGTAGCTGTGCTTAGGATGAAATTATATAGTTAAATGTTTATAAGAAAAAATGCTGAAAATCAATCTTCTAAGCTACTACCACTACAATTAAAATACAAAAGTAAAAGTAAATCAATTTCTGCATAATTAAAAGATAAAACTGATAATGACAAAAATAAAATAAATCAACTTAAAATGAGGTAAACAAGAAATTAATGAAACCAAACACTAGCTCTACATCAAAAAAAGAGTATGATTTACTATATGTAAATTATAAAAATTTCGCATGCTTGAATTGGCATTATCACAATGTGTTTTATAATCACATTATATTTCATGAACTATCACACAAACCCAACTTTGGACTTTCCACTTTTTTCTAACTTTCCACGTTACCCCATCATGACACTTACATTCTGTCATGACATGTTTGTAATGAACACGACCTCACCTGATTTTTCCTACCACTTGCCCACTTGGATTCAGGCACAAATTTGACAGCAAATGACAGCCCTGCATTATGTTAACTTTTAAGATTTGAATCATAAAACTTGGTGTTTCGTTAACAAAACATTCATAAAAATGTGTTGGATTTCTAACAAAGTACTTTTGCACATGCTTTTATGGAATTTCCACTGTATTTCTGAACAGGGTGAAGTGAGTAATGTGATTTCCACAGATGGTGAATAAAAATGAAGCATTAAGAAATTAAGTGACTTATCAATATTGGCCTCAATACTGACCTTTAATATCAAGCCTAGTTCTCTTCCTACTTCGTTCAGTAGTAAAATTCTGACCATTCTATCTAGATCAATAAACCTTTATTAGGAATCAACCAAGTGCTCAGTATTGGGTAGATATTACAAGGGAAACATAGGAAATATTCTCTACCTTCTCCTTATAGAATGTAACAGGATATTTGTACAAAAATAATTTGGAGGATGGTGGGAAAGAATACTTCATGTGAAGGCAGGGAGCCAAGGGGTTATTTTTCATTCATTTGTTTATTTGTTTTCCCTTGGGTAGCGTAACTACTGTTATGTGTAGTAACAAGAGTGAATCTGACAAATACGCTGAGCCAAAGAAATCAGGAATATACAAGAGCATTTTTATGATTTCATTTATATGGGATTCTACAACATGCAACATGAGATGGGAGCAGTAAAAGTTAGGAGTGGTTACCTTAGAGAAAACATTGAAAGTAAAATGATATGAGTGAAGCTTCTGTTTGCTGATAACATTGTATGTCTGAACCAGGGTGGTGGCAATATCAGGGTATTCATTTGAAAAAGACTTTAGAATTATGATGAATATTTTTTAAACTTTATTATATATGCAATGCATCAGTTTTTTAAATTTTGCAAAATCTGTATTTTTTTTTCATTGATAGCTCTGATAAACCTCTAAGTAGACTAACTAGAAAAAAAAATATGCAGGTCATCACGATCAGGCACACAAGAGGGAACACCACTTAGTTCCATAAGTCATTACAAATAGTAAAGGAATAAAAAAAATTGTTGATAATTTGATAAATTAAGGGAAATGGACAAGTTCCTGAAAAAAAATTCTTAAATTATCATAACTGACCCAATAAAAAACAAAAAACCTTGAGTGCCCCAAATTCATTAAAGAAATTAATTTCATAACTAAAAAGATCTCTGTCATAATGATAACGTCAGGCCCTGGTGACCTCAGTGTTAAAATTCTATCCAACATTTAAGGATTAAGTAATATGGATATACACAGTTATTTCAGAAAACAAGATAAGAGTGAACACTTTCCAACCCATTTTGTGTGGGCAGCATTACTGTGATAACTTACCAAACCAAAGAAAACATTTTCTTCATGAACACAGAATCAAAATGTTTCACGAAATATTAGGAAAGCAAATCCAGCAAAATGTAAGGTTGTTAATACATTATGACAAAGTGGGTTTTACCCCAAGAATGCAAGATTGGTTAACATTTAAAAAGTGCTGAATGCTGAAAGTAATATGATTTTAATAAAATAATGAAAAAATTATATAATTTTAAAAATAGATGTAGCCAAAGCATTTGACAGATGCTTATTATTATTAACATGTCTCCAACTTGATAAAGGGCATCTATGAAAAATCTACAGCTAACATCTAACTTACTGATGTAAGGCTGAATGGTTTTCTCCCCCTATCAGCTCCCCACCCACCAGAATTGGAAAAAAGGGAAAAAAGTTCAATGTTTCCTAGTTTTATTCAAAAAAATGCTTGAGTGTTTGTAAGTTTAAAAAAAAATTAAAAGACATTGGAAAGAAAGAAATACATTTGCTTTTATTTACAGAAGACATAATTGTGTACATGAAGAATTCTATAGCTACAAAATACCTATTATTCCACTTGAAGAAATATTTGAGATTAGTAAAGTTACAAGACAAAATTTGTTTTATGAAATTGCAACATTCAAGTTTATTATACAGAGCCAATTGTGTTTTTATGTAATAGCAATGAACAATCAGAACATAACATTTTAAATGGAATTCTGTTTACAATAGCATCTAAAATTATGAAATATGTATAAATGTAAAGATATATTAGACTTGTGCACTGAAAACTGTAAAACATTGCTGAGAAAAAATTTTTAAAATGTAAATAAAATGTAGGTAAAATACCACGTCCACAGACTAAAATATTCATTTTTATTAAAATGTCAATTTTCTCTAAGTTCATCTATGGATGTATTATAATCCTAATCAAAATTAAAAAGTGATTAAAGTGGTGTTTTTTGAGTAAAAATAAACAAACTGGTTCTAAAATATATATAGAAAATCGAAGAACTCAGAAAATAAAAAATAATTTTAAAAAAGAATAAAGTTGGAGGACTTACATGTACTACTTGATATTATGACTTACTATAAAATTGCAGTTGTAATGTAATTTTATAGTAGGTTATGATATCATAAACAAATATCTCTATGAGGTGGAATAGAAAGTCTATAAATAGGCCCGTCTATATATGGTCAATTGATTTTAATAATGCAATTCAGTGGTGGAAAAGATAATTTTTTTTCATCAAATAGTGCTGAAGCAATTGGAGATCCAAAATATGATGTTCAAAATATGATTCTTGATTTTTACCTCACTTCGAATACAAACCATAACTTAGATATTGGCCATATGCCTAAAATTAAGTGTTAAAACAATGAGCATCAAGTAGAATATACAGAAGAAAACTTTTGTACCATTGAATTATGTAAAAATAATTTAGAGAAGTAACAAAAAATGCTAACTGCAAAAAGATAATAACAATAAACTGTACATTAGATTAAAATTAATAACTTCTGCTATTCCATAATATCAAGAAATGAAAAGTAAACAATAGGCTAGGAAAAAATATATTCAGTACAGATATCTGACAAAGGATGTATATGAGTATTCATAAATGATAAAAACTATATATCAATAAAAAAATAAAAATTATTTAAAAATCAGAAAAATGTGAATAAACACTTCACCAAGTAGGAAGGTGGGAGAAGAGAGAGGGGGACTCAAATACACGGTGATGGAAAGAGAACTGACTGTGGGTGGTGAGCACATACTGCAACACAAAGATGATGTGTTGTAGCATTGTACACCTGGAACTTAAGTAATTTTTACTAACCAATGTCAACTCAATAAATTTAAAAATAAATAAAAATAAGAAAATGCTTCACAAAAGATGACTGATGAATAAATGGAAATACTCAACATTAATCAATGGGGAAATGCAAATTTAAAGTACAGGTGGAAACCATTAAATATTAACTTGAATGGGTAAACTAAAAAGGAAAATGGGATGTTGGTGAAGATGTACAGCAAAAGGAACTCTTAGGCTTTGCTGCGAGGAATTTTAATTGCTTCTATCACATCAGAAAACACTTTTACAGTTTCTTATAAAGTTCTTATAAGGTCCAACCATTTCACTACTAAGTATTTACTCAATAAAAATGAAAACCCATGATTATAAGAAAACACGCAGTTAATATTCAGGACAGCAGTTCTATTTCTATAATAGCAAAAAATCTAAACAACATAATTGCCTATCAATAGATGGATAGATAAATAAGATTAAATTCATACAAAGGAATACCATTCAGCAATGAAAAGGAATAACCTAAGGGTAACAGGTAATGTCAATGAATTTCAAAAACATTATTCTGAGAGAAAGGGGGCCAGACTCAAATGCTACATATGATCTTTCCAGGAAAAAAAAATCTATAATGACATAAGGTGATCAATTAATGTCTGGGGCTGAATGTTGATCAGAGAGGGACTGAAAAAGACATGAGAGAACTTTCTGGAATGTTAGAAATACTCTTGGTGGTAATTACTCTTAAAATGGGTACATTTTATTACAGGTAAATTGTACCTTAATAATATTGATTTGGAATCAATAGAAGAAAAATGAGACAATAAAGATAATTTCATTAAAATACAAATAAAATTATATGATGTTTAACATGTAAGATAAATGAAGTTTTTTTCTAAACTTGATATATTTCATTATTATTATTTATGTTCTATTGTATCTTCAAATATTGTGGATTGTGATTTGTAACTTCATTAAAGGGCTTCAATAAACATTTAACCTTTAATTTGTATTTTAATAATTCACTTGAGCATAAATCTATGGCCAAGAATTTTCAAAATGTATTATTTTTGGTAATTTTCAATGCATTTCTAAGATATGAATTTGGTATATGAACAGGAATTACAGAGATCACTAACTTATGAAAAATATATCCTACCATCTGAAAAATGAATCCAGGGGTGGCAGACTGAAGTTATCCTCGCTGAAACAGGTGAGAAACTGTGTTATACCTAAGTCCTTCAGTGTTTTTGATTCTGTTTGAAATCTGCAAGAAATGGAGCAACCTTGTAAAAATCATGCTACTTGCCTCGAAATGAAAATTGGCTTGTCATGTCATATAATTCTTTTCATAGCTTTAGTTATTTTTTCTTTTCTATTTTCTTTCTTTCTTTCTTTTTCTGAAACACAGATAACTTTAGAATAGTGCAAGAAGTGTTTGGCTTTTAAAATATCTTTGAACCTGGGAGGAAATCAGTGTGGCCAAAGACAATTGCTTGTGCCAGGTTAAAGTGATTGGTTTAAGAAATTAAGTAGTGAAACTAAATGGGGTATACTTCAAACTAAAGCCAACCCTAACAATAGAAGGGTTCATTTGAACTATGAGTCTTTATGCTTGTGATAACTATGTCTGCATTAAATGCAAATGGGTCACTATTCTTTTGGGAAAGATGGATAGCTTTGCTTCCGTATAACAAATTTCATCAAACACAACAGAGTTCTCATAAAAAAATGAAAAAAAAAAGTAACAAAGGAAAACAAAGAATTATAAGGATCAGAGTTTAGGGGAATGAGAAGACAATATGGAGGACACAAAGATGGGGGGAAACCCACCTCCATTACACTAGAGCATGGGTTCCCAAATGGTGGTACATGTACCCCCAGGGGATACGTGCTGGGTTGTTTAGGGGTACACAAAAATAATCAGTAATGAAGAAAAAAATGAAGTAAAAACAATGCAAATCATTAGTTATGGAACAACAAATGTTAAGTTTGAATCACCGTTAATGGAGACACTTCAAAATTAGATCCCATGAGAACTAATTTTGAGAACTGGGGGCATGGCTATGAACCTTCCCCCAATCATTATGCACAGTTTCAGAACCATCAATTTGTCAGGGTTCTAGAATTTCCCCAAACATATAAATACATCCACAGCCAGATTGTTTGATCAGTTTAGTTTTTGACTGAGTGAAAAGAAATGTGTTGTCTTTAATAGTAATTCTTTTCAAGTATTTTTAAATTTAATGTTTAAATACTTGATCACCATTATCGATACTTAACTGCTACAAATATTGTAAAATTAAATCTATGGTTTGTACTTTCAGTGTAGTCATTTTTCTTTCCTAACGTATTACCTCATTTCCACTATTTCACATTAAGATAGGCACTGAACAGAAGTGTCAGTATTTAAAAACAGCTGTTTTAAACACAAGGGGAATAATTTATAGCAATGGGGTTATGAGGGGTTACACAAGTGGGAAAAGGTTGAGAACCACTGACCTAGAGGTTCCTGATGATAAAGAACAATGCTTTAGAACACAGACTATGTGTCAATCACTCATATGTGTTTTGTGTAAGTTAACGATCCCAAAAAGCGTCTGGTGTGATTCTCACCACCATCTTCATTGCACAGAAAATGTGAGTAATTTGTCCCCAGTCACATACAAGTAAGCTGTGAAACAGATAGAAACCTTAACAGTGCAGCTCCAAAGCCCGTCTGCTTACCACCAGGCTTTTGTTTCCTTGTAGCTCCCCGTGCTAACCTTATGGGTTCTCTCAAAGGCCTCCTGGGGCAGCAGCACTTGGTGAATATCCAGAACCCAGATGAGACCATGGACAGAGGCAAGATCTCGGAGGGGAGCATGGGAGACGAAGCCCCGACCACATCAACGGAGGGAGCCAAAGGCTCCTCTGATGAATAGTGTGCAGAACTCTTCTAGTTCATCGTAATTCATAACAATTTGCTACGTGGACAACATACAGGGCGATGTTTCTAACTGACATGATGATATAGAAAGGAACTAAGAAGAATGTGTATTCAAAGCAGAAAGGAAGCCTATTCTTACTTTGACTCTTTTTGTCATCTGCTCAGCATTTATATTGGTTTGTGTGGAAACAAGTACAGTGTTAGAGGAGGTCAAGGATGCACCTCTAGGGATTTTGAAGATGAATGAGAAATAAAGACCCTGAAATCTAGAAGGAATGTGTTATGTTATGAGAACTGATTTCTGTACAATCGTTTATAAAAACAGATTAATGACCAGCAAAGAAGTCTATCTCCTTAGACCTATTGAAGAATGTTTCCCTTGCATACTAGCTTAATTCATTTAGACTAGAATATGATGACTTAAACAAACATGCTACTTAAAAACAAAGACCTAGTAAGATAGGAGGCCAGGAGTCATATAGATCAGGCATAGGTAATCTTATACCTTTACTAAGATTTAAAGGATAAGAGAAAATATTGGTGAAATTAAAGTGAGGTGGTGGAGAGAATAGAGAGGCTATTTTTTTCCTGAAAGTAATAAAAAATATATTATTCACTGAATACTTAATGTAAAAAAGAAATTTTTCTAAATAATTTTTTAGGTTGGTGAAAATGGAATGGCAGTTTTGGACTGGGAAGTTGAAATCATTATAACTAGGCTCAAACACATCTTTATTAATCAAAATATAAACCATTATGATCCACACATTTTGACAATGAAGAATACATTTGTTTATTCCTGTAGCATAAAATCCGTGCTTTGGGATTTGACGAACTCCAGGGAAGCATTTTCTGCATCTGCTGGTTTTGGATGCGTTTTCCCTGCACAAAGGTGTTGAGACGCTTGAAGAAGTGGCAGTCGTCGGTGAGAGGTCAGGTGATGTGGTGGATGAGGCAGGACTTCGTAGCCCAATTCATTCAACTTTTGAAGCATTGGTTGTGAGACAGTCAGTCGCACATTGTTGTGGAGAAGAATTGGGCCCTTTTTGTCAACCGAAGCCAGCTACAGGTTGAAATTTTTGGTGCATCTCATTGATTTGCTGAGCATTCTTCTCAGATATAATGGTTTTGCTGGGATTCAGAAAGCTGTCGTGGATCAGGCAGGCAGCAGACCACCAAACTGTGACCATGGCCTTTGTTCAGTGCAAATTTGGCTTTGGGAAGTGCTTTGGAGCTTCTTCTCAGTCCAACCACTGATCTGGTCATCACCAGTTGTCATAAAAATCCACTTTTCATCGCACGTCGCCATCTAATTGAGAAATGGTTTGTTGTTTTTGTGTAGAATAAGAGAAGATGACACTTCAAAACAACAATATTTTTTATTTCTGGTCAGCTCATTGGGCACCCACTTGTCAAGCTTTTTCACCTTTCCAATTTCCTTCAAATGCCTAGCAGTAGGATGGTCAACATTGAGTTCTTCGGCAACTTCTGTAGTTGTAAGAGGGTCAGCTTCGATGATGGCTCTCAGTCGGTCGTTGTCAACTTCCGATGGGTGGTCACTATGGTCCTCACCTTCAAGGTCCTCGTCTCCTCTGCAAAGCTTCCTGAACCATCACTGCACTGCAAGTTTGTTAGCAGTTCCTGGGCCAAATGCACTGTTGATGTTGTAAGTTGTCTTCGCTGCTTTATGACACATTTTTTGAACTCAAATAAGAAAATCAGTTGAATTTGCTTTTTGTCTAACATCATTTCCAGAGTCTAAAATAACTATAAAATCAATACCAAGTAATTAGCAAAAACATAAAGTGAGAAATGTGCATTAAAATGATGTATAACATAACCACATTTGTTTAAGAACGTATTCCAACATCAAATGGCAAATTTCAAAAACGCAAAAACTGTAATCTTATACAAAGAATATCCCCTTATTACTTTTTTAGTTATCTATTAATGTATAGGAAATGATCATAAATTTAGTGGTGTAAAAGAAAAAGTTTTAATCTTATACGTTTTGGAGATTTGAAATTTGGAGAGGGCACACTGAGGTCAGCTTGTCTCTGCTCAAAGGTGTCTGGAGCCTCATCTTGGGAGACACAAATGACAGGAGAAGGCAGTCATTGAAGGCATTTTTAGTCAGATGGGAGGACTCGAGCACTGGGCACAGCTATTACTGTCAACTGCAGTGCCTACTCAAGACCTTCCTTCTCAGCATGACAACTTCAGGGTTGTCAGACTTCATTATTGTCACTCTGGGGTCAAACAGAGAATGTTTGAACAAATAAAATTATGGCCTTCTATCCTAGTCAATTAAATTGCAAACAGTGAATGCTTAGCAGCATTGAATTCTTCTGTAGCATACCCAATTCTCACATTCTGGAGCTATCTAAGCACTTGCAGCAGTGTAAAAAAGGTTTTCATACTAGAAGTTATAGCAGCCAAATCCAGAGAGTCATCCTCTTCTTCAACTTACAATATTAATTATAAATGGAGAGATGTCATGTTGAATATTAACACATACCTTTAGAAACTTAACTTCTAGCATTTTTCCTGAATAACATCATATTTGGGCCTATGCTAAGTCACCATCAAATGATAAATTATATTACATTTATTATGGAGTTGTATTACATTTAATGTCACCTGGCAAAATTTGGTGGCTGGATTTTGATAAATTTCTGTATTAGCGTTGTTCAGTTTGGATATGTAGTGAAGATAGCTAAAAGACTTACTATAAGTAGTATTTTTTGATTGGGGCTAGTATACTGCACAAAAGTTATAGAGGCTTAAAGCTGCTATTTGTAATGGGCATAGAAAAAAGAATTTTGGGTTGTTTGTAGCCTGAAGACAGAAGTTTCTTGGAAGGTTATTTCCCAGCCGTCACTGAATGTCTCCAGAAAATAAAACAACTTAGTGTTCAAAATTTGTGACAAATCTTATTTTTTATTACCAGTTCTATTTATGAATCACATCGATGTTAATGAGCATTATTTTAAATAGTAAAAGGATGTTCTTATGTAGGACTGAGCAAAACATCGATCATGTACCCCGGTGAACCACCAAGCAATTTGGGGGTGACCGCCCGAATAATAAAATAAATAGCAGGGGGACTGCAACACTTTGAGAAAATTAGAAGTAATCTGTCCTGAAAATGTCTCCCTGGTCCTACTATTATGAGTTTTAAAGAACAACTAAAATTTAAGTATCGTTTTTACTTAAAGGAGTGACTAAATTTCACTTTATTTTTTTTTTTGTTTTGTGTCGTGAGTCTATAAATCAAATAGATTAATTTTTCCCCCCTGAGCCTTGCTTAAGTTCAGGTGAAAAAAAAAGAGAAAGAAAAATCTGTATTCCTCTCTTCTTTTTGACCTGGTGACAGCCCCCAAATGAAATCGATATTGATTTATACTAAGGAAGGACAGATTGTTAAGTGTGTGTATGAGGGCTGTCCAGAAAACAATCCAGCCATTAATGCTTCTATTTTTCACACTACATGGCTGGATACTTTCTGAACAGACCTCATATATGTTAATAATGGGCTTGTAATGATGGACTTTAAATACAGGGGCATGATTAAAAGTGGAATCATGACATTCATAAAAAGAGAAAGCAGGAATTTAATTGTGCAGGGTGTCCACTTTTTTTATTTCCCTGGGCCACATTGAAAGAAGAGTTGTCTTGGGCCACGCATAAAATACACTAACAATAACTGATGATCCAAAATTTAAAAATTGCAAAAACATCTCATACTGTTTTAAGGAAGTTTATGAATTTGTGTTGGGCCACATTCAAAGCCATCCTGGACCACATGTAGCCCAAGGGCCACAGGTCGAACAAGCTTGGGTAAGCCCTCAGGCCATAACCAGACCAAACTGTTTGTCTCAACAATAATTTAGGCAACAGAAACAATTGATATAACTATTGGAATCACATATCTTACTTTGTCTACATTTGTACAATCTAGGCATTGTTTATATCTGTAGCTATCTGTAGTAGACAAGATAATGTCCTCCAGACATGCCTCCATCCTAATCTTTGGAAGCTGTGACGCATCAGGTTACACGACGAAGGACAATTAGGTTGCAACAGAAATGAAGATCGCTAACAAACTGACCTTAAATACAGACATTAACGTGGATTATCTGGGTGAGCACAATATAATCACAAAGATCCTTAAAAGCAGAAGTGGGGGATAGAACTAGAGAGCAGACAGTAGTAAAAGGACTTGGCTGGCACTACTGGCCATGAGCCAAGGAATGTGGGCAGCCACAAGAAGCCGGAAGAGGCCAGAAAATGGATTCTCTCCCAGAGTCTGCAGGAAGAAACACACCCTGCCGATACTTCCATCTCAGCCCTGAGAGATCTGTTGAACTTCCGATATTTAGAATTAGAAAATAAAGAGGAAAATATTTGTGTTGTTTAAGCTGGTAACTTTGTAGTATTGTCATAGCAGCAATCTGTAACTGATACTCTTACTTCCACATTGAAACTGCAAAATAATACTACTACGTAGTATAATAATTATTGACCACCCGCTATGTGCTAGGAACCTAAAATTTATTAATTCAGTTCTTACAAAGCTCTTCTAAAAGTCCTAAATTTATGAATGAGGAAATTAAGCCTTACATAAAATAACTCGTCATCAAGTAATGGTTGAGCAAAGATTTGAACATAGGTGTTTCTAATTTATTTCAACATCTAAAAACTTTCTGCTATATCCACTGTCTATCAGATAGTGTCATCTTGCTTTGGTTGAATTACTCAGGTAACTGTCTGAATCCTCACTAGATATAAACTAAAACTAGGAACTCTACAGCTATGTGTTATTACCTAGAAACAATCCATCAGTCTCAATAATTATAGTTTCTGTTGTAGGATATGGTGACAAAAGTCTGTGTAGGGATTGAGTAAATGTGCACCTGTTTTTTGAGGACATACTCAGGCTACTTTTTTTTACATAAATTAATATTCATGCTGACCCCAAGCAATTATTCCCAGTTGATAAAAAAGGGACCAGAAAGGTGAAATTTATGGATCAAACATCATTTTGCAACATCACCTAAACTTCTTTCACAAGAAGGAGAAATATGTTTTTTCTAAATAATAGAGAATGAATGCTTTTCCTTGAGAGAGATTTACTACTATATTTCTGCTGGAATAATCATAATCCGCTGTTATTTTATCAGCATGTGTCCCCTCAAGCGTTGTTTTGTCTACAATAGTGAAGTATTTCCTAGTCCTTTGCTGTCGTCTGGTGGCTTTATTACCTGGTAACCAGCCAATGTCTCCTTATAGTCTGTGATGTTGCTCTGTGATTTCCCTTTATACCTTGTTCTTTTGCAGGGGGTAAGGAGGAGGGAACTGGCTAAGGAAGTGATACCAGTGCTACCTTTATTCCTGCTGAATGCAATTCAGGTAACTGCAGTTAAAAGTCAAGCACTCAGGTTTCCGACAACAATCCTGTTCTCCAACAGCTTGCTCAACAGCTCAGCAAGCACTTGTAGTGCCATCTTGCCAGGTGTGTGGTTTTCACTTGATATATAATTCAGATCTTGGCCTCTCCCTTTATTCATTGTCAGAATGAGAGCCTCCTACAACAGCAGATTGCTCAGATCCTAGAGGGAAAGGACTCCCTCAAATTCTTCAACGTACCAGGAGAGGCGTCCCATGTGGTAGACTCGTAGCTCCTACGTTCCTGTACGAAGCAGGAAGGAGGGGATTATGGTGGTGACTAAATTAATGGGAATTAGTGAGGAGAACAAGGCTTTCAGTGATAATTCAGAACTAACTATAAATACTTTCTCCTGCTGCAGAAATAAAATAAAATAAAAATTTAGAATAAAATTAAAGTAAAATGAAAACAAATTCCTTTTCTTATTCTTGAATATGTGGGTTTACAGAACATGTTTACGGTGGCTTTTTTTCTACTTCCTCTTAGGTCAAAAGAAACCTGTCTTATAAATTACTTGTTTAATATCTAACTCAAAGACTCACTTTTTATTTGACTCTAGGAGGCCAGGTATCAGTATTCAAATGCAAATGTTTCATAACTGAGATGTATTTAAAAATATAAATACACTTTTAAAAGTCTGTCTATGAAACTTATAGAATGGCTAAAACCTTTTAGTGTTAATATGGAATCCAAAAACTAGACCAACTCTTTTTGCCCTGTCAAATAAAAGTAATTACTATATCGCATGATGTTTTTATGTAGGCACAATCTTAGCCAAGTCCTTTTTTTCACAAGATGTTAACATGTTTAAAAATTATCAATATATTTTTAAAGGCATAGAAATTCTTCCAGTTACCACTGCTCATTTATTTGCAGAAATAAAGGACAAATACCTGTAGGCTCTAAGATACAATAACTCATATCTTAAATTTACCGTATAAATTACGGCAGAAACAGCTAAATCATTATGTTTTAATATTGGCTTTACTCATGACAGAAAAGTACTTTCCAACTGGCTTACCAAATCAGAATTTAAACTCTCAAGGCATAGGTCTCACCCTGATATCGCCCCATTAAAAATGGTTTCCTTACTTAAGAGGTCACAAAGAAAAATGAAACTAAAAGGGCGTCTATTCTGTTGTTCACCCATGAGCACTTCTAGATCACCCAGCCCCAAATACTTCCAAATCAGGTAACAAGTACCCCCAGCTGTACCCCACCTTGTCCACAGTCTGCTTGGAAGGCATCATTTCCCCACTGTTTTCTTGGAAATTCTCCATCATTAAGTCCTCACAGTATTTATATCTCTTGTTTTCAAACCAAGAACCATTGTATTCTCCTTGCCTGGTTTGTGCTGTTGATTTGAAATCTGATGGTCTACCAGCTACCAATCTGGTACCTTTTTCCTGTTACTTTGACATTTGACTCTCATCATTTCATGCTGCTTAACTCCAAGTTTTGATGTCCCGCACTCTGCCCGAGTCCCTGAGGACACTCTGTATTCATGTCTGATGAGAAGGAACGATGTACTGAAAACTCATGTCGATGTTTTCATTTGCCCTAATGACTGCGTGAGTTAAGTAAATTGGAAAATAATGTTCCTAAAGTATGGTTGCTAGGAGGATGTTTAATGGTGTAACACAGGAAATATCTCGAGAGAGATTCTATGTTCAGTTTAGGCCCCAAAGTGTAAGTGGCTCTTTCTGCTAAAGACAACAGAGTGAAACACCATCAATCCTAGGAAAAAGGAGAAGGCAGATTGTTTTCAGCATCCATAAGCACAAGGATGGCTCAGATTTAAAAGAGGGAAAACCTTTCTTGCAATAATAAGGCATGTAGACAGTAAATATATTGTACACTTTGAAGATAGTCACAGTTAGTGAGATTTAAGGTCACAAAATGCAGACTAAGAACTCATAATTAGAGAATGGAAACAAAGAATTGCCAATCAAGGAATAGAAGTTTGAGGCAGCAAAGTAGAATATACAGTTCCTGGAAGAAGGAAAATTTGGAGGCAGATTCTTTGATCCATATGTGTTAAAGAGTTCTACCATTTCTCCACTAAAAAAAAAATCACCACAGTTTTATACCAGCATTAAATGGTCTATTTTTAAGGACTTTTGCATATAATGATGCTCAAAATCTCTGCAAAACACAATGTGGAATTGACACTCAAAATCATTGGATTCTGTCATTTTCAACCAATTCTTTTCTTGTCACCGTGGCGTTGTAGTTAGGGAACACTTTTTGATGATATTGGGTAATGGTGTCTGCCTCAGCATTTCCGTCTAAGGAATCAGGGCTCAGGCCCCAGTGCTCACCGTTGGCGGTGACAAAGAACAGCAATACTGAGCCAACGTAGGTAAGTAACGTTGCTAGAGGAAAGCTGCCTGGAAAGAGTTTTGTTTTCTTCGTTTGTAGAATACACTGAGAAGGATGTGATCTCGCGTTTCTGTTCTCAACACAGCATCACCTTTACACAGCAGTGAGCAACAAGCCAAAGAAGATGAAACTATGGCCGTGGGCGCTACACACGTCTTTTCTAGCACAGCGTCATCAGAAGAGTTTGGGCGTTGCAATGAGGCTGCACGCCGTAGACCCCTGGCTTGCGTGCTTGCAGAGATTTCCTGCATGAGCATACCTGCACCTAGTTCTCTTGCAGGTATTCCCCACTGGGGAGATTTGAAAACTACCTTTCCACAATGCCCTTTGTTTGTTTTTGAAAAAAAACAACACTTATTATATATGTTATTTCTTGCCTAAAAGAACATTTTATATTGATTCTTTTAAGAAAAAATTTTAAGGGGATGAAGTTTGGTAACCAGAAAATAGAATTTTAGCAAAATTTTAGTTTTTATATCATGAATCTGTGTCTGAGAGAGAGAGGGAGGGAGGGAGAGAGAGAGAGAGAGAGAGAGAGAGAGAGAGAGAGAGAGAGAGAGGAACTTGTCCAGCTGTTTTGGAAAGATAACAGCCTGTGGCTTCAGCTTACTGGACCACAGGAACTGGGGACAGCAGGCCTTTGTCTAAGATGGCAGGATCATTTCCGCAGGTGGCAGAAGCTGCGATCCAGACTGGCCTTGCTATGCTGGGGCGTGTGGTCCCCACTGTTAGATGGAAGCACAGTCTCTCATAAATACTGAGGCACGAGGGCATATTATAAACTTGTGAATTTATTTCTTGTCTTTCACCTTGGAAGACATGAGAAAAGTTTGAATACAAAAGAGCTTGGTTGAGCTATCATTTTTAAAGCTTACGCTACCTTTTAGATTTTTGTTTACAAATATATTACAATCGATATATTATAGCAGATACATTATAATCTGTAAGCATGCATTATTAAGATAAATATGTCCCTGACACAGTCTGTTGTCTATGGAATAAAGCAGTCAAATTAGAAAGCAAAATTTAAAAAAAGTTTCATTTACAAGGAGATAAGAATGATTATGAATTTGTAATAATAGAAAATCCAAGACTAATACTACTGTTGGATGAGCTTAAAAAATAGATATTTAGAAGCATAAATCTCCCATAAACAATCAAGTATTCTCAACAGTATAGAGATTTAGTTCCTTTTCCCATTTAGTTTTTTTTCTTGAAGTCGTAACAGAAGTAATTTTCTATTGAATTAAAATAAGCTGTAGGCACTTTTTCACGGATCAGGGTACACTTTAATAATAAGGCCTATTATTGCTAACAAAGGTGAGTGATTCTACCAGATGACAAACCTGATGCATCCCTTGGTGCTCATTTATAGTAGTTAAATGGGACTTAGTGAATTGTTAACAAATTGGTACAATTTGTATAAATGTATTTTATTGCCACTTTTGAGATAAACACCTTTCTATAAATTCAATTTCTAATATTTACTTTCCCCTAATTTAAATATTATTATTTGTCAGTAATTAGCTCAACAAATGGGCAAGGTTTAAATGAGGTAGTTTTTTATATATAATAGAGAATAACCTACTCATGATTAGAGCTCTACCGAGGTGAGATGCCATATTTAAAAATATATTGCACTGGGAAGACCTAGGGTGGTAGAGTAGGTAAACCCTGTGCCTGCTTCTTTTGGTGAGCACATTAAAATTATAGAATCAACCTGGAGAGCCATTTGAAGTCTAATTGAACAGAAGTTTCATAACTAAGGTTATAAAAGAGAAGCCATGTCGAGATTGGTAGGAAGAGTGGAGACCTCAAACAGGCTGCTTCCAAACCTCTGCGTGGTGGTAGAGATTCAGGATGGAGAGCTCAGCCATGGAGGTTCCCCCCAGATAAAGCAAGGAACCCCATGCCCACACCAGGCTTCCCAGCCTGGAGCACTGGTGCTGGGAAGAGAAGCCCCACAACATCTGTGAAAAAATATTTGGATTCCAACCATATTGGTGGGATGGAAGGCTGCGGGAAAACTAGACATCCACTTAAGGGCCCATGCACTCCCAGGCACTCATCCTGGGCTCCTGCAAAGAGATGGTAACTTGGGGGCTGTCAAAGGCATATGGGGGGCAGATTGAGGTGAGTGGCTACAGGGCAAAGGCTAGAGGACAGATACCATTTTTCCTGTGTAAGTTCCTTCTTTCTTGAAGCCGGCAGGTCGTCGCCATCTTTCCTGTGTTGAGCTGGGTTACAAGTACTTATACCAGACAAAACGGACTTTAAAACAAAGGTGGCTATAACAAGGGGCAAAGAAAGGACCCAGTAATCCCACTTCTTGGTATTTAGTCAATGAAACCCAAAATGCTACTTTGAGGAGATGTGCACATCCATATGTTCATTGCAGCTTTGTTTCCAATGGTTGCGATGTGGAGGCAGCCTGGGTGTCTGTGGATGGATGAATGGATAAAGAGGAGGTGGTGCATATATACAATAGAATGTTGCTCAGCCGTGGAAGAGAATAGGTTCTTGTCATCTCCAGCAGTATGGGTAGACCTGAAGGGTATTGTGCTGAGTGGAGTACATCAGACAGAGAAAGACAGATGCAATGAGATTTCACTTATATGTGGAAACCAAAGAACAAATTAAACAAAACAGAAATGAACTCATAGATACAGAGAATATATTGATGGTTGCCAGATGGGAGGGGGTTGAGAGTGTGGGTAAAAAGGGTGGAAGGGGTTAAGAAGTACAAATTTCTTGTTACAAAGTCGTCATGGGGATGTAAGGTATGGCATGAGAAATATAGTCAATGGCATTGTAATTACTATGTATGGTGTCAAATGGGCATGGGATTTGTTGGGGTGATAGATGGGATAGGGTTGGGGGATCAGGGTGAAAAAGCTGAAGGGATTAAGAAGTACAAATTGGTAATTATACAATAATCTTTAGGGATTTAAATAAAGCATAAGAAATATAGTCAATAATATGGTAATAACTACATATAGTGCCAAGTGGGTACTAGACTAGTTAGTGGATCTCTTCTTAAATTATGTGTTATACACCTGAAATTAATGTTAAATGTCACTTGTAATTAAAAAATTAAAAAAGGAAGGAAAATATGAAGGAGAATAAGAGGCTCAAATTTTCAGGTATAAAACAAGTTAAGTCATGGGGACGTAATGTCCAACATAGGAAATGCAGTTAATAATATTGTGACAGCACAGCATGGTGTCAGATGGTTGCTGGACTTAACCACGGTGATCACTTCTTTAGGTATATAAATGTTGAATAACTATGGTGTACCCCTGAAACTAATATAATATTGCATGGTAGTTATAGTTTTAATAAAATCTTAAAAAATAAATAAAAAGAAATTAGGAATTATCCTAATTCCCATCTCTTGATGTAGTTAGATTTAACCAACTATATATTTACTGAAAAAATATCCACATATAGGTGAACCCATGTAGTTCAAACTTATGTTGTTCAAGGGACAATTGTATGTAGGATTCAGGTAAAACACCTTATTTAATCCAAATATTATGTTTGCTTTCTCTTTTAATTTTCTATTGAAGAATAGATAGGAGTTCTGCACTGTGACATAGTCTCAAGTGAGCTCACAGAACTGTGATTGGGTATCATCACATTTTGTAACTGATGCTCCAGGGGAGTTATAATGAAATCGAATGATTTCTGCATTTTAACAGAATTCCCTGTTGATCACACAGAACTAAGTGTCATGTTAGGGGCAAACTCTCAGGTTCCTTCAAGAGCAAATGAATTATGCTATTTGGTAATTTCTCCTTAGATGACAAGGTGTCAAAAAATACAGGTTAAATTACAAACTTACTTGAAACTGTCATATTCGCTTATATCCATGTGCTCTCCAGTTTGGTTGGCCATGGAGCTGAGTAGAAAGTAGGTGACATCACTTCTAGGAACAACCCCTGCAATACCCACCTCCACAGGCTAGTTCACCAGTCAGTTATCTGAAAACAAGAACTGTGAAGCTGCAGGACCACGTGATGGAGGAAGCATGCTTCTCCGGGTTACTATTTGTAAGAAACCACACAGACTTCAACGTGGCCAGCATTCACCTGTGATAAACCCAAGAAGTAAACTTCTCTTGTGTTGGAAATCATGAGATACCAGGGTTTTTAGCAATGGCACGAGCTGGGCTATTCTGGCTTGTGTACCATTGTTTTATGAAGAATTAATGGTGCACTTGACTGGTCTTCGTTTCTTGATGTCTTGAAAATTCTATCACGTTCCTTTATATAGAACCAAAATAATGTATCTCAGAAAGGTTAGTGATTCCTGACTTTAATGCCAGTTTAATTTGCTTCATATTTAGTCTAAGCCTGCTTGTAGGGATACTTTTCTGGAGTTTGTAAAAGGATTTTTTATTATTATTAACAAAAATACATTATGATTTCATCATATTGCTAAGGTATTCCATCCTCTTAACACAAAGCTAGTTTAATAAAATTTAATTCATGAAGACACACTTCTCTGAGCCTTTTGTAGGATTTCACTACAATTCAAGCCAATTCCTTTTTAACTTTCTGGTATCTGCTGCATAGCTGTCATTCCAAGTTTTTTCCACCCCCATAGGGTTAGGTCTACACCACTCCTTATATATATTTTCTTCCTTTGGTATTTCTTTTGAATTTTCCAGATAATATCTTATAATAATTATTTTAGAAATTATTCAAAGGAGATAAACTTTCTGACTCCTTGTTCTTCTAAAATTATCTTTAATTTCCCTTCATAAATAATGAACAGATGGCCCAGGTTCAAAATAATTTCTTTCCAATTTTTGACAGCACTGTTCTACTGACTTCTAGAGTCTACTGTTGCTAATCACTCGTTTATTATACTTTAAAGATAAGCTGTTCTTGTTCTCTGGAGGTTTTCAGATCCTCTTTTTAACCTTGTATTCTGTAACTTCATGATGATATGTCTAGTGTTGAGCAATTAATAGTTTATTGCTTGACATTTGGTATAATAGGTTCTTTTAGTCTGAAACTTCCGTTATCTCTGAAAAATCTTTCATTTTTCTTGGATCATTTTTTATTTTCCCAGTTTTTCGTACATCCCCATCCTCTAGCTATGTGCTTAATATGTTAGAACACCTCCAGAATACCTCTTAGGTAAATGCTTAATATCCTGTTTTTATTTCTGTGTGAAAACTTCTATTTGTATTATGGTTGGGAATACAGAAATGAAAGAGAAAAAAGGAGGAAGGGTGCAAGAAAGAAAAATAGAGAGACAGAAAAAGAAAAAATAAAGAAATAAGGAAGAAAAAAGGGAAAAAAGAAAGAAAGAAAGAAAGAAAGAAAGAGAAAGAAGCAAGGAGGGAGGTAAGGAAGCAAGTTAAGATACTGGTTTGATGCTTCCTATCCCCTTTCTGTTTCTGTACATCCATGCTGTTAACTATTATCTGATACGGCCTCCTCAAAAGACACTTTTTTCCTTAAAATGAGTATGGACATTTCTGACTTTCTCACCCCCAAATAATTCAGAATAATTGAGATTTTCCCCTGTCTTTTGAGGTATGCTTTAGATCTAAAAAATTCCTACCGTTAGGGCTATTTGACATGTATTTAAAAATAATTCACAAATAACTTTTTGAAATAGGTTAAACTGATTTTCGATTTTATCCATTTGTCTACATTGATTACATTTAAATGTTTCTCTAATACTCAACCCTCACATTCTAAGGGGAAAGCCTCAGGGGCCCGTATGCCTGTGGAAAAGAGTGCTCACACCACTGGGTCATAGATCACAGCTTTCTAAAACTACACCACCTGTCTGTATCAATCAGTTGACACTATTGGATGTATCAAATAGTAAAGATCTGCAAGAAAATTGGCCTGTAGGTCCTATCTTTCTTCCTGGGATCTCCCATTGATTCTAGATTCTTAATGTACACTCCCAATATTCAGTAATTTCTAGGTGAAAATTTATTTCACCATCATGACTATACCTCTGAGATGATCTATCTCCCAGGTCACATTGCTCGATCCTGGCGTATACCTACCTGCATATATTGTTTTGCATTTATGTGTTAGAGCTAAATAGCAAGTTTTTCTTGGAATAGGAACATACCTTACTACCTTTGTATTTCTGCATTTTCTTATATAATCTAGTTTTAAACACTTCTGTGTGTGTGTGTATGTGTGCGCCTTTGGGTAACTATGGAAGAAAGAACTAACCTATGTAATCCTTGCTAACAGATGTCACCCCAATAAGTCTAACAATAAAAATGAATTTAAAAAAAAAAAGAAAAGAAAGAACTATCTGATGGTCAAAAATGCTGCCATGTGGTAAGGAAATTTTGGGTATACCTTATTAAATGTTGGGTTCAGTTTTTTGTTATATAGTGCCATTTCAGGCAAATAGTTTGCTACTAGGCTCTCTGATTCATAAACTGCTATTTCTTTCTTATTTATTTATTTAGCATCATTTTCTCCTTTTTTTTCCTACTTTCTGCAAACTTCCTTTGAATTTTAAGAGCACCTGTCTGCCATCTGGTCTTAGCTGAGCCAGCTTCATGGCCTGCTCCATCTTTTACACTGATGACAGCTAATCTCCAAGTTTCTTCTTATTTACACTGCCACATCTGCATTTCTACAGTAGATTGAATTTAAGCAAAATGTCCTAAAATTTCATATTTACATTTTAACATAAACAGCTACAGTTAAAAAAAAAACAATTACATTTATATTATTACTGAGCAATGTGAATGTTACCTTATAATAGCAAATAAAAAAAAAAGCATTTTCAGAAAATTTTTTTGACATTGATATTGTATATGGCTAGCCATGAGTAGTCAGTATTCATGTAATCAAGACACCCACACAGAGACAAAGAAACAGAAAAGCACTGATATCTTAGGTCTTTGTCTTTGGGGATGTGTATGTATATGTGTGTGGTTTCAAATATCTCCCTCATCTGATTGGAAAGAGGTTATGACAATAGGTAGATAAATCTCCAATAAATGTTTAAAACTGACTAGCTGACTAAAAATAAAATTTATGAGTTATTTCAAGTCAACATAATAGCTCCAAATTTCAAGCTCGTCTTAGAGTGAATTTCTACTTTATATTTCTATAAGATAAAAGACTCATGAAGTAGAAAATAAAAGATGACATCATTTTCATCAGCGTGTGCTTAACTAGAAATCCTAGCCAAGTTGACTTCCTCAACCTCATAGGCTATAGAAGCACGTGTTTATGTTTAATAGTGCAAGTTTTAGAGTGAGGACAGACTGTAAAACTCATAATTTGAAATATTATTTACAGCAATAGCTGAGAATCAGAAAACAAGCCCATAGTTTTGCAAAATAGGAACTGTTTGGTACTTATTAGTTACAAAATACATGCATAACAGCCCTGGGAAAAAGAAACCTGGAAGACTCTTATTTACATGCATTATATATGATAGTATAAAACCTGTCTATAGATCAGGTTTTGAATTTTACCGTAATTGTGCTTTTCGAAGTAGATAATTAAATTGCTGTGTCTTTGGGAAAAGGTCAGCTTGTTGGGATGGCACAGATTAATCTCTCCAGGGCATTTACTCTTAATAACCATGAATTGTTGCTCCAGAAGCTTGAAACCTTGGCAAGATTCCACCCAGCCTAAAATACTTTGAAAACGACGGAAATTCACTGAGCAACACGCTCATAGTTGTATTTAATCACCAATTAACCTGCAGAAGCACCTCTGTGTTATCATCTATCAGTGACCAGATATTTTGGGGAAATGAATCCATGAGGCTTTCAGAGTTCCCTTGCTCATCTTTGTACTCGGTTTGATGCTGGTCCGCTGAGCTAGAGGTAGAGGTCAAAAGACAGAAACACACATTCAGACAGAATAAAACCCCTCATTTTATAAATTATTATTACTGAGTAAATGCCATCTGATTTTGCATTTCTGTTATAATGTTTCTATTCTAAACCTTTGTTGAGGCTAACTGCTGGTACAACTTCTAATAGAGTTCTTTTAGATATAAATGACAAAAGATATAATGACAAAAATCTATGTCTACACAAGAAAAATTAAAGTCCTTTATTGAGAAAATGTCAGTCTTCAGCCCTTCTAATAAGGACAAAAACAAAACAAAACAAAATAGAACAGCTAATTTGATTCTGATTTATCCAACAAGAATATTCTCATGTTGGGAGTTCCCTGGTGGTGTAGTGGCTTAAGGTTTCGGTGTTGGCGCTGTCAGCGCTGCGGCCTGGGTTCGATTCCCGGTCAGGGAGCTACTCACATAGCCTAAGAGAAAAAGACCAAACTGAGAAATTGTATGTAAAATATGCCATTTTTAAAAACATACCTGTAAGTAACTTAAATATATTTCAAGCATTATTTTGAAGTTATGAGCCTGAATTTTGCTAACTTTTATCAACATACTCTTGAATTAACAATATCTTACTCTCACATGGAAAAAGTTGTTTTCATGTGATTATTATTAGCGTACGTTTGATGATTATTTTCCAAAATCTTATTAAATGGAATTGGAACCTTCATTGCTTAAAATAAAGGCTCTTGATCTGATATAAATACCTGTTTCCAGATTGCCTTTTTGGCCATTACATGGCTGTGCTTTCTTATTCACAATGTCTGAGTCACGGAAACAAAGTGTCCTTTGATAAACGACTGGCTAAAGAAGCTGTGGTACATATACACAATGGAATATTACTCAGCTATGAGAAAAGATGAAATAGGACCATATATGACAACATGGATGACCTTGAGACCATCATGCAAAGCAAAATAAGCCAGACAGAAAAAACCAAGAACCACATGATTTCACTCATACATGGAACACCAAGCTGAAAGCAACAAAGAAGCCAAAGCTCACGGACATAATCAATAGTTTAGTGGTTAGTGGTTCCCTGAGGGTATGGGGGAGGCAGGTGGGAGAGAAGGGACAGGGTCTCAAATACATGGTGATGGGAAGGGAACTGACTCTGGGTGATGAACACATAACACAACACACAGACAATGTATGGTAGAACTGTACACCTGGGACCTATGCAATTTTTACTAACCAGTGTCACTCCAATAAATTTAACAATAAAAGAGAGAAAGAAAAAAGGATAAGTAAATAAATCAATAAAAACTGACTGCTTTCTAGTAAATTTCTCCGACACCTCTGGGGTATTAAACATTTTCCTTGTCTATTTAATGATAGGAGTGAGCTTTCCCCCCATCCTAATGCCTTCAGTATGTGTGTTGGCGTCAAAAATTAGTAATCCTAATGGAAATCTCTTTAATGACTTGGAATGGCAGCATTAAAGGGGAAGCAGAAATAATGGAGACTATTTTCTAGGAAAAAGATCACATTTTATTATGAATCTTGATTAACAAGGTTCATAACAACAACAAAAAAGACACGTATAATTGCTTTCTTCTCTAGGCCGGGAAGGGCTCCCTACTTAGCACACTTAAAGTATATTTTAATCTTCAAAATAATTTTGTCACTTGATTTTGATTTAATCATGTTTCTCTGTAAGCATTGATTGTTGAGTGCTATGTGTTATCAAAGTTAATTGATAAACAAAGGGATGACTATTGTTACATGATTGTATCAACTTAAAAACATTTACTATTTAGCAAATTGTTGCCTAGTAGAACATCTGTTCTTAATCACCAAAATTTGGGACAAAGTACAGCCTACTATTTTTATTATCAGCAATAGTTCAGTTCATCACCATTTAACATTTATTATATTTTATGATTATTAACTAGTCTTTTTCATCACTTGCTGACAGAAGGGCTTTCTTGAGTTGACATTTTTAAAAACTGATTTTCTTGGTCAATTGCCAGCGATTTGCAAAATATTCTAAAGAAATGTGAGAGCAGTTTCAGCATGAACATATGAAGCTAACGTAGAGGCAAATAAATTGCTGAGTCATATTTTTTATCTATTTACTGGACTCCTAAACACCAATGGCTAATATTCCTATAGTTTTCATATCTGTCTTTTCGCATTAGTAAAAGACATTCTACAGTTCATATTAGCAACACCTCCCAAAATTTATCTATGTAACAGTAAAAGGATTTGTAAAATAAAATGATAATCATTTCCATTGGGCTTATGAATCTCAAGTGGGATAATACAGTACAAGTATTACATGTGTACTGTTAAAATGTACCAAAGGATTGTAACTTTTGAAAAGCTTCTGTACATTTCATGATCACCAATATGTATTTGACTTTAATCTTCAGAATAATTTTTAAAAATTCTTACTTTTGTATACTGTTTATTTACTTAAAAAATTAACTGTCAAAAAAAAATAAATAAAAATATAATGGGGAGTTCCCTGATGGTGTAGTGGCTTAAGGCTTCGGCGCTGGCGCTGTCAGCACTGTGGCCTGGGTTCGATTCCCAGTCAGGGAGCTACCCACATACCAAAAAGAGAAAAAAAAAAATTAACTGTTACATTTCTTATAGTTCGTAATTTCTAACAGTACAGCACAAAGTTGCTTCACTTATAGGTTATTCAGATCTGAAATTAATTTCATTTCTCTGCTAGATCATTTAATACCAATTCCTTTAAATTGCCCCAGTCTGTTTTTGGTTATTTGTTCTATTTACCACTAAAAAACTCATTAGCCTAGAGAGTTGTTGTTTCAAATGTGTTGTTATGTAATCATAGCAATCCTCAAAACCATTTATTCATTGTTCTGTACAAATTCTGTTATTACCAATGAGTTAATTCCTCTACCTTTAATTGTGCTGTCCACAAAAGCTTACAGTAGCTTCAATTCTGAACAGAACATTCCTTAAAAGCAATTCACCTTTAACTATTAAACTAAGAAATTAATGAGTCTGTCTGCTGTGGCTGTCTCTGACAGATTACTTGAATAAGATAAGTTTTGTGTAAAGCACATTCTTTTCTTTTTTTTTTTTTGTCCTTGGTTTGCAATCTATCATGGAGTTTGATGATCTTCTTGCAACACATCATTCTGATCTAACTTTTCCACTTGAACTAACCACTTCCTGTGTTGTTAATATCAGTGTGTGTGTGTGTGTGTGTGTGTGTGTGTGTGTGTGAGTGTACAGTGTGTGTAATTTCATAGGGTACAGAGCTTGTGTCTTAAGGAGTCATGGCAACACTAAAAAGTATAGATATCAGTAAAAGAAAAGTAAACCAACTTTTTGCCTCTGGTTTTTAACATTATCTTTCTAACACAGATCAAGAACATATCTAGTCCTCCTTGCAGGGTCCATGCTAGAAAATCTTGTTTTTAGAAAAAAATTTGTTGAATTCATTCACATTGAGATGTTAATGATGAAGGGTTCAAATACTGCTAAGGGACAGGACATATGGAAGGTTTTCAAAGAAATACCACTGTAATTGTAAAAAGTATTCTTAGTTAAGTAGTGGATTAGCATTGCTTTTCAAAAATGATAATAATGATAAGGGTTATAATATGTAGTTTATATCAAGAAATACATGGGAAAGACAGTTCTATTGGGTTTATATACATTAATTCTTTTATTTAAAAAAATTACTTGAGGTGGGTAATATTATTATTCTTATTTTGCACATAATCATTAGATACATCTCCCTGAAATTTCTGAGAGCACATCAGTCAGCCAATTAGTAAAATATTTTAAACCATCCAATCATATGAAGAGATGACTTCCTCAATTTCTAGCTCCTAGAATACTTAGTGCACTACCACTTTCTGAAACTGAAAAATATAATGCTGAGGGAACAATAACAATAACAACAACAACAACAACAACACTTGAAGGCACTGGGAAATAAGCAAGAGTAAGCAGAAACTGGATAGAAATCTGCTCCTGAAAAAAGGCGTAGGGTGAGTCGAGCAGATATGTAATTAGTGTCCCAAAGGACAAAAGATACACAACGGGGAAAAAAGAAAATTAAGAAATAATGGCAAAAATTTTCCAACACATGCTAAAAGTCAAACTGCTGCTGAAAACTAAACATAAAGAGAAAAATTTGAAATTGATCAGAGGAAAAGAATGGCATATTAAAAATAAGGAACCCCTGTCTATGGATTTGTTTTGTCTTGTTAGTTTGGTGCTTTCAGTTTTATACCCACATATGAGTGAAATAATACAGTTCTCGACTTTTTCTGTCTAACTTACTTTGCATAGTATGATAATCCAAAGATTTATTGATGTTGTCTTGAATAGCAGTATTGCTTTTATTCTCATGAACCAGAGGGTAAGGGTGGTTAGAAGAGGGTAGAGGGGAACAAATGTATGGTAACTGAAAAAGATTTGATTTGGGGTAGTAAACACACAATGCAATATTTAGATGATGTTGCATAAAATCGTACACGTGAAACATATAATTTTATTAACCAATGTCAATAAATTTAATTTAAAAAATAAAAATTAACACTCTAAAGAAACAAGAAACCACACTGTGCACAAGAAAAAATGAGGGCAGAATACCCATTAGTGGAGACACTTCATAAGAAATATAAGAGGACATGAGACAGTGCAAAAACAGTTAAAAGTGATGAAAAAAGTCTATAAAGGGTGAAAATGTTCAAGATAAAAATGAGATACATTCTTTTATAGATAAGCATAAAATAAGGTAATTCCTCATCAGAGTAACTGCACTAGAGAAAGTGCTGTGGAAAATTTTTTAGGTTACAAAGAAATTACATTCTATTGAAATCCAAATCTTCAGAAAAAAATTTAAAACATTAGAAATAGTAAATATGAGGGTATATATTAAGAATACTTTTTCTCTGAATTTATTTTTAAAAAATATATAATTTCATTAAAAATTATAAATTTGCATTATGTGGTTTATGTAACAGTAACACATAGGACAACTGTGGGAGAAAAGATGGACAGCTTGAATGAAGTAAATGAGCCTACATGACTGTGAGTTTCTTGAATTTCACATAAAGTGATACAATTTTAACATTGAGTTAACAGCAAAATGCAAAGCTGCATATTGCCATTTCTAGAGCAATCACTAAACATATGCAAAGAGATTTTAGTATAAATCAAATAGTTAAAAATGGAATAAAAATGCTGCAATAAATGCAAAAGAAATCTTAGATAAATAAATTTTTTGAAGCATTAATATATCAAAACTTACATAATATTAGTTGAAAACTTTATTACCTTTATATATGTTAAAGAATTTAAGTTATCAGAAACATTCTTACAAAAAAAGCTGCTGTGCCAACTGGATTCACTAATATTTAGAGAAAATATAATACAAATCTTACACAAACTGTTTTAGAAAAAAAGTAGAAAACACTTCCAATTTGTTTAATTAAACAGTAATTACCCTGATAACAAAATCAGTCAAAGTCATTGCAAGGAAAGAAACTTATGGACCAATATCCCTTATGAATATAGATACAAAAAGTCTCTACAAAGTAGTGGCAAAAATACAGCAATACATGTTAAATCGACATATGTAATGACCAAGAGGGGAATAATACAAGAACTGCAAAGTTAGTTTCACTACTAAAAATTGTCAATGTAACTTACCATATTAACTGAATAAAAGAAAAATTATACAATCATTTTAATGGAAAAAGAAATAAGCTTTTAAAACTATTCAATGCCCATTCATCATAAAAGCTTTCAGCAAATAAAAATAGTAGAGAACATCTTTAATATGATGAAAGGAATATACAGTATACCTACAATGAATATGACACTTAAAGGTCAAAGAATGACGACTTTTCCCTATCATAAGATTAGAAATGAGACAAGCATGTTTGCCTGCACCACTTACATTCAACATCATATTTGAAGTTGTTCCCAATGCAATAAGACAAGACAAAAAATACAGAGCAAATAAATGAAAAATAAGGCAGTAAAGCACTCTTTATTCACAGATGACTTGTTCTTTTTTTCACAGATTCTGTTAAGGTACGTACACAACAAACCCTAAAACTAATAAGTGAATATAGCAGAGTCACTGGCGACAAGGTCAGTATAAAAATCTATTGTACTTACAGATAATAGAAACAAACAATTGAAAAAAATCAAGCTGAATTTTTTAAAATTACGTTTATAGTAGAATAAAGAAATTAAGAACAAACTTTGTAAAAAGCACAAAGTCTTTCCACTGAATACTGTAAAATATCTCTGAAACAATTAAAGGACATCTAAATAAAAGAAGAGATATAATACAGTGTTTATGTCAATATTTTAATGTGTCAATTCTCCCCAAGTTAAACTGTAGATTCAATGTAATCCCAATTCTGATCCCATCAGATTTTTATTGTAGAAACTTATAAACTAATTCCTAAACTTATTTAGAAATAAAATATTCTAAATATTCTTGTAAAAGAAGAACAAAGTTGAATGATTTACACACTAACTTTAAGACTTTCTATAAATCTAAAATAGTCAATAAATTATAGTAGATGACAGGTCTAAAGGTAAAGAATAGCCCAGAAATAGGCCTATTCTTCAATTAACTTTCAATTTAATGAATTTTTGACAGAGGGGCCAATATAATCTAAAAGAGAATGAATATCTATAAAAGAAAACAAAAATGAAAATGCAAATTCAAACCATACATAGAAATTACTTAAGCTGAATTATAAATTTGAATCCAAAAATGAAAACAATAAAGCTAAATAAATAAAACATAGGAGACACTTTTTAGGACTTAGGTGTAAGATAAGGTTTATTATAGGAGGCATAGAAAAAATAATTATAAAAATGATAAACATCAAAACATAAAACTTTTGCTCATTAAAACATTCTTTTAAGAAAAGTGATAGATAAACTACAGACTGAGAGCAAATATTCACAAACACATTCTTACCGGCAAATGGGGTGTCCTCGTCAACACGATGTCCAGGTTCTTGGTATCTCAAGCAAGGAATTGAACGAGACATACCCAAAAGTAAAGTGGTGAAACAAAGAGATAGTTTATTGAAGAGAAAGTACACTCCAAAGAGGTAGGAGCAGACTCCAGCAAGGAGAGTGGCTCAAGAACCCCAATCAATGAGAATTCTGGTCCTTTTATTTTCTTCTAAGTCTTCAGGGGAGACACCTGTGGGGTCTCTTGATTGACAAGTCTGACTAACAAGGGGCCTATTACATAACCCCTTCTGACTGCGCATGCCCTTTCCCAGAGTTCAGTCTGTTATAATGATATTAATGAACTTCCGGGCATACGTATGACATTACAATGAGGCCCAGGTGAGATGAAGATCATTGTAACTCTCACCACACAGGCGTTAGAAACTGGCCCAAACTGATGGGTTTCTTGGGCCCTCTAACTTCCCTACACCTGCCCGGAACCTCCTCCTGCGGCTGCCCAGCCTGGGGCAGGGATTACTAGTGAAAGGGTGGTATCAAGGCGGTGACTATTCCAGCAAGGCGAGTCCCATGGGAGGGGTACCAAGATTCCCCCTATTCTACCTGCTTTCCTCACATTTTCTTGAGAGACGTGATCCCCACAAATGACTTCCAAAATCAGTTACCAAGTGATAGTATTTGGGGTATGTGTCGGGCCGTTCAGGGGTATGTGAAAAACAATCAGTAAAGGCAAAATTAAATAAATAAAAAAGTAAAAGTAAAAAATAAAAAAACACAAAACGTTAATTATGGAACAATACTTGGTAAGTTTGATTCACCATTAATGCAGACACTTCAAAATTAGCAAATGATGATTGGTGAGGGTGTGTCTATGTACCCTTCCCCCAAACCGCTCTTCTACCAATCATTATGCACAGTTTCAGAACTATCAATTTGCAATGTTTCTAGAACTTCCCCAAACATAAATACATCTGTAGCCTGTTAGATCAGTTTAATTATTGACTAAGTAAAAGTAAGTGCATTGTCTTTAATCATAATTCTTTTCAAGTAGTTTCTTTCTTTAATGTTTAACATAGTTTCAGTTATTATTGTCAGTGATTTTTAAGTGTGTCAGTTATGGATCAATGGTTAAAAACAGGAACAGTTAAAAACCCAAACGTGGTGTGAATTATAACCCATCGCCAAGTACTTCTCAACGGGTGTCTGCAGCTATGAGTACACTCATACAGAGAAATTATAAAAAGATGTGTGCTTCAGATACTACACAGAAGAAAAGAAAATACTCTGAAGAGTATATTAAATATGGGTTTTCATTTGTAGGGGATGATGACTATCCTAAGCCTTTCTGTGTTGTGTGTGGAGAAATATTAACAGTTGCATGAAACCCTCTCTATTCATGTGACATTAAGAAAGTAACATCCTATATATAAAAACAAAGAAATACATTATTTTTGGCACTTAGAAAAGCATCCAACTGTTACTTCATACATAATGTCAGGAAAGAAAGACAATGAGAATGCAGTTGAGGCTTCATACCATATTACTTATTGCATAGCTAATTGTGGTTAAACCACACCATAGCTGAATATTTAATTTCTTTTTGTATTAAAGATACCATTTTTTTTTGTATATTTGGGAAAGAACATGTTGGCAAAATCAATACTATCTCTTTCTCAAACAATACAATGTCTCAGTGAATTGAGGAAATGTCTGACTATGTAGATAGAATTAGAAAAATTATACTCTTTTCCATCCAGGCCAATGAAGGTGTAGCTGTTGCTGATTTATCTATTTCATTCATCATCTCAAGGTAGTTGGTAGAAAATGAAATTGAGGAAAACCTGTTACTTTGTTACCCATTGATAGAGAGTGCACAGGCAGACTTTTTTAATGCAATCAATGGTTATTTCATTGTAAAGTACATTAGTTGGTCTAATTGTTGTGCTGTAAGTCTATGTCATATTGTTTTCTAGGCCTACATAACCGAATTAAAGAAGTAGCTCTTCATATACCATGGAGTCACTGCTGCATTCATAGACAAAGTCTTGCATCTGAGCCGCTTTCTAGTGAACTGAAAAATATTCTTGATGAAGCTGTAAAAGTTGTAAATTTTATTAAGTCACAACCATGAAACTCCAGATTGTTTAAAGTGCTATGTGAAGAAATGAACAGCATTCACAGCACATTTTTTTGCATATGGAGGTGAGGTGGCTATCTCATGGCAAAGTACGTACAAGGATATTTGAACTTAGACATGAAGTCTAGGTATTCTTTTTGAAGACCATAATTTCCCTCTTGCTCCGAAGTTTCAGGACAGTGAATGGCTTTAAAGTCTTGTATATTTATCAGAGAGTTTTCTAAAAATAAACAAACTAAACTTGGGACTTCAAAACAGCCCAATCACTATATTCAAAGTAACTGACAAAACTGAGTCAATGATTTAAAAACTGGACTTTTGGGAAGTATGTATTGAAAGATGTCAGCCTAATGTTTTTCAAACTTCACACAACTTCCTATCTGAGCGTGGCTTGTACCTGTCCCAAAATGTGAAAGAGAATATTGTAAGTCACTTGAAAGGCCTTAAAGTGTCCTTTTATAAGTACTTCTCTCAATATGGAAAAGAAAACAACTAGATTGAAGATCCCTTCAATGGAGAATTCTTCAAAGAAGCTAAACTATCCATGAATAAAAAAAGCAATTAATTGAACTTTCAACTGATTCTTCTTTAAATTCTGATTTTAAAAGAAAACATCTTATTACCTTCTGGGTAGCTGTCAGTGAGGAATACGAACAGCTCCATGAGAAGGCACTCAAATACCTCTTGCCATTTACTGATACTGAACTAGTGGAGAGAGCTCTTTCTTCTTACACCTTCATAAAAAATAAGTACTGCAACAAGCTTAATGCAAGTCCCGATTTAAGACTGTATGTTGTATTTTTTGAGCCTGATTTCAAGAAACTAAGTGCATCAAAGCAAGCTCAATGATCTCACTAACCATGTTTCAATTGGTTAGTGATCTGCATCACAATTATTACAGACTTTTAGATAACACAAATAAATATTATTAATAATAATAAATTAAAAGTTTGTTAAACATTGATCATTATTATCAATATTTAACTGTTACAAATATTGTAAAATTAAATCTGTGGTTTGTACTTTTAGCATGGTAATTTTTCTTTACAACATATTACCTCATTCCCACTATTTTAAGATGGGCACTGAACAAAGGTGTCAGTATTTAAAAACAGCTGTTTTAAAAACAAGGTGTACGGTTTATAGAAATGGGTTTAAAAAGGGTACACAAGTAGAAAGTGGTTGGCAACCACTGCATTACAATTAAAGTCACCATCTGCCAAATCCCTGTCTCAGAGCTTGTCCACCATTAGAACTTGAATTATTTTCCTGCAACTTGCAGTTTTTAATTCTCTCCATTTTCCACTCTCCTATCTCCTCTAAGGCTTTTTGACCCTTTGCTCTCCTTGTGACCTCTGGTCCTTCAGCACCTACTTATTTCCTGGTCTTTTTCTTTCTTCACTTGTTGGGAACTAGCACTGGCCTTGAAACCGGAGACCTGTCATAAATGGTTGTTAAATTGAATTGAATCCACTCACCTCCCTGGTTCAGCTGCATATTGTGATCTGTCATCTCAAGAACCCCTTTAAACATCCCTAGAATCACTCATCCCCTTGGCCTGCACTGCATTCTTAAACCCATAATCACACATACCTGTGGTTTCCTCTGTTCTCTTTTCTACCTTGTTGAAAGTTGATATATAAAGTCCATGTGAGGTTGGACAATTAATTTTGTGAACTCGTCCTAGAAAAAAATGCTGCATACCCCATTGCTGACTATCACTACAGTCACCTTCGCAGGACTCCCCTTGGGAAGCTGTGCACCAACGCCAGTGCCTAGTCCACCCTTCAGAGCAAATCCGGGACTCTTTTTCTGGAAGGGTCATCAGAGCTGTCTTCATATGACCCTTGAGGTCCTGCATGTCATCAAAATGTCTTCCTATCAATATTTTCTTTATCTTTGTGTAAAGAAAAAAGTGATTGGAGGCCAAATCAAATGAGTAGGGAGGGTGCTCCAATACAGTTATCTGTGTGCTGGCTACAAACTCCCTCACAGACAGAGCCCTGTGAGCTGGTGCATTGTCGTGATGCAAGAGCCACGAGTTGTTGGAGAAAAGTTCAGGTCATTTTTGTCTAACTTTACAGGAAGGCTTTTCAGCACTTCTAAATAGTAAACTTGGTTGACAATCCAGTTGGTACAAATTCATAATGAACAATTCCTTTGATATTGAAAAAGATTAGCAACATTGTTTTGACTCTTGAATTGGACTGATGAAGTATTTTCAGTCTTGGAGAATTGGCTGACTTCCACTGTGCACTTTGGTGCTTTGTTTCAGGGTCATATTGGTACCCCCATGTTTCATTGCTAGTGATAACATGGCCCAAAACGTCATCTTGCCTCTCCAAAAGGTCTTGGCAAACTTTGACTCTCCTTTGCTTTTGTTCATCAGTGAGCTCCTTCGGGAACATTTTTGCACCTTTCTCAGGCCAAGATTTTCAGTTAAGAGTTTTCTAACTGTTTTTGTATTGGTGTTTACTTGGTCTGCTATGCTTCTCACGGTCAGCCAATGACTTTGATGCACAATTTGACAAATCTTTGGAAAGTTTTGTCAGTTCTGCTCATTACTGGTGGCCCTGATGGGTCTTCATCAGTGATACTTTCTCTCCCCTCAGAAAAACATTTAATTCATTTGTACACAGCCATTTTCGTCATGGCATTATCCCAATAAACTTAAACTAACGTGTCTCTGATTTTACTTCCACTCTTGCCAAGCTTAACAAGAAATGTAATGTTTGTTCATTGCTCTAATTCAAGCTCCAACATTCTCTCGACAGCACACAACAATAATGAACACCACTCAGCAAGACACCGCCACACGTCAACATGAACACAGCTGTGAGACACAGATACACTAAGGTCATGACACCTTATTGAGTGGTACAGTGTTGCCAATGTACGCGCACAGTGCCGGGTTCATGAACTTCAATGTTAGACCTTGTACTTGTGACTGATTACATGTAATAATTGTAGCTAAGTACCTTAACAGTCCTTATAGTCATCCAGTGTTCTAGTCCTACTCTTTTATTGACTGTACCTTATATCATATTTTTAAATTTCTTCAAGACTCCCCATCTCCTTCCTTTTTTTGAGGAAAATACTGACTCTCCTCTCTTTTACTTTTAATAGTTCAATGCCTGATCCCTTTGTATCCTGGCTTCTATAAGAGAGAAAGTATTATCAATAATACCCCCACCTTTACCTATTTCATTTCAATATTTTTGCATCAGGCCCTTTACCTGCATCGATAAAGCTACTCAGATCTCTTCTCTCAAAAAATGAATACCTCCTTACCCCTCAAAAAATATGTTTTTCATGGTACCTCAGTATTATCTCTAATAAGTTTAAAAGTAATTTTACACTCACTGTTACTGTTTCTTCAACAATTGTAAATTCTTAGCTCCTGGATCCTTAATTGTTTAAGTCCCACCATTTGTGGGATTTGTTTTTAGGAAGACCATCTGTGACCTTTTTACCTAAATCAATGTCCCCTCCGCCCCAGTTTTCTTCCTCTTTGAACTGCCAAGGCACTTGTTACTCTTACTGCCTGTTTCAAGATCTGACCTTTGACATGACTTTGATACTTAAATTCCATTTTATCTTGTATTTTGTTCTTAAATGTCTTCTTCACTGATATATTGTTTTCCTTTCTCCTCTTTCTTCTTGAGATTTTGTTCCATCTGGCTCCTCTTTTCAAAAGAGTTTTTGGCTTGCCATAGTGATGGGTTTGTTTAGTTCAAATAGCTTTCCCTAAAAGTGAAGTTCTTTCTTAAACTAGAAATATATTTAAAATGGAAGAAGAAATCAATTCAAGATTTAAAATAAATTATATTGTTTGCTGATGGTTAATTTAATATATATACACACACAATCATACACACACACTAGAAATTGAATAAATTATACATTTTTCTTGGCTATCACAACCAAGTAATTTAATGGTTGATAGTAGATTTGTTCCACATTGGTGATCTCCTTCATGACCAATATCTATATTCCAGTTCATCTGTATCTCCATGTCCTGTTATCCTGTTTTCTTTTCTATTCTACTTTGTCTGTTACTGGGACCCATATGATCTAATGCATTTGGAGCTGTCTGTAATTTCTAGAAACCCTGTGCAAAACATGGAAGCATTTTTCTCTGTGCCTCATAGAGCCCAGCAACTATGCTTCTTGCATCATAGCTATTTCTTTTTTTTTTAATTCATTTTTATTGTTAGATTTATTGGGGTGACATCTGTTAGCAAGGATTACATAGGTTTCAGGCATACAATTCTACAGTGCATTGTCAACTTGATGTATAATAAGTTCACCACCTAATGTGACTTCTCTTTCCATCACCTTATATTTAGCTTCCCCACCTCCTCTCCCACCCCCTCCCCTTTCTCCCCTCCCTAACCCACTCATCCCCAAATAAACAT